>JAJLRX010000005.1:0-53932 GCA_030567275.1 Hanseniaspora lachancei | reverse complement strand
TGTACAATCTTTCTTCCTCGTTTTCTGGATCAACTATATTAGGATCTAACAACGATGAAGGAATGTAAACAGTGCCCACCTTGTTCAAGCTTTCATGCTCAAGTAAGGCACCCTCAGGTAAGTCCTTAAACTTCACTGTCTTCATTTCATTTTTTGCTTCATTAGCATTTTCAGGATCCTTGATTTTGTCAATGGTTTTGACATTTTTTTCCAACTCAGTGATCAAGGTTTGAAAGAACTCTTGAGCATCTTGTTGGTCATCACCCAACACAACATCTCTGTTGTTCTTACCTCTAGTGATGGCCTTCAATAATTGGTTTGGCTTGGTTGTGTAGTTTCTGTTGTAGTATTTGTTGTTTAGGACCTCTAAGAGCTGGTGCAATCTCTCAGAGAATCTGATATCAACATTGCTTTTGTTGATGTTGATATCTTCGGCAGTGGTCTTTTCGTCTTCTGAGATCTTCTTGGACAGTTGACTTTTCTCCAACAACTCCTTATCCAAGAAGTTTAATATCTCGTTGGATGAAGCAAGACTTTGCAACACTGAGTTCATGAAACACGTGTTTCCTTCATTGAACAATCCACCAGGAAACCCACCTTCTTCAATAATGACAGTGTTCAGAGCCTCAGTGTATGGGTGTTGTTTACTTTTGTATGATCTTGTGTTGTATCTGTTGCTCATTAGTTGTATAAAATGATTTATTCTGGATCTTAGTCTGTTTAGGTACTTAGCTGGTTTGTTGTTTAATAATAAAAAAGATGTTAAAAATAGCAGTAATAGTAGTTTTAAGTTCTCTTTAATGAATTCTGTTTGTGCTAATGACTTTAAGTTGCTATTTTTGTTGTTCAACTCAAATGACATTCAGTTTATTTGGATTAAACGATAATATCTTTGTTAAATCTAACAATACTATAGTTTCTTTTTTCCTTGATATGAGTAGTTTTCTTGGGAAAATGGATTAAAAAAAAGCTTCAAAGAATTTAAATCAAAAGAGACTAAAAGTGTTTAAACAATAATGCTTTATTTTATTGGAACGATTAAATCTGTAATAAAAGTGAATTTAGATGATAAGAACTAATAATATTCGAATAAGCTATTAGATATACTCTTCTATTTATCTTTTTTTTTTACCTTTTCTTTAAATTATATCCTATATTGTTGTATATATTGATATGTCTCTTGGTTGTTGGCTCAATTCATAATCTGAAGAATGTTGAAGTGTACACTTTTCCTTGTAAACCTTGTTTAAAAAGAAAAAAAATAGTAATAAGTAATCGTACTAAGATATCCATGTGTGCATTTATGTCTGCTTTTTCTTTTTTTTTTGGTATCAGATGATCACGTTTATTTTGCCACCCAATCACTAGCTGTTTTTTGTCTTTTTGGTGTTTTTTTTTTTTTTTCCAGCATGGCTTCACCTTCCCCTTTATTCCTTAGTTTTATCGCTTCATGATAAGAATCTTATATATTTCTGGTAAACCTGTTCAAGGTAAACAACCAAAAGAAAAACCATTACACATGCATTAAGGTCAAGAATCAATTTAAAAGAGAAAGGGATTTTTTTTCAAATAAGTATATAACCATTGCTCAATTGACTATCTACATTTAAATCTTCAAATCTTGCATGTTAACTTCATCAACATTGGTGCTTTGTTCTTCAGAAACTTGCTCACCGTTTTCTTCAGCACCTTCTTTTCTGTAGGGTTTCTTAACGTATTCTTTTTTCCAGTAAACAGCTAGGTTGGACAATCCAGCAACGTCATACTTGTTCAAGCCCATGATACACTTGGCAGCACTGGCCTTGTATGCAAATGTGGCCAAACAGTACCCTTGGAAGTGTTGGGTTTTGACTATAGGTCCAAAGAACTCGTTCATATAACAATCCAAAACAAATCTTGGCAATTGATCTGGAATTCTACCAATGAAGACAGAAGTGTTGTCAACTGGGGTGATGGATCTGGCTATGAAGCTGTCAACACTCTTCTTGGTGAATGGTCTGGTTGGTGGGCTCAAAAAGACTTCTTCTGGGGACTGTGGAGCCAGCTCAAAGAAGCTTGGCAAGTCATTGTAGACACGCTTTGGTTGTCTCTTGGCTATTCTTGGCTTTTGTTCCTTCTTAGCAGCATGGTTACAAACAATGGCTTTACCATTTAATTCCTTGCCGTTTTTGGCATCAATGGCCCCTTGGGCAGCTTCTTGGGAGTTGAAGGTGGCAAACCCATACCCTCTGTTGTTACCACTTTCCATATCCCACATAACATTGGCAGTTATAAACCCTTCAAGTTCCTTGAAAAAGTTAATCAAAGTTTCATCATCAACATCAACATTCAAGTCACCAACGAATATGCTGAACTTAGGCTCGTCAGAGTTGGTGGCAGCTATGTTCTTGAAGGCCTTTTTGACTTGTATTTCGTAATTTTCAATAGTCTTACCGTTCAACTGTTCCAAAGCCATGTTGGCTTCAGAAGGAGATGAAAATTCAATGAAGGCAAAGTTGGCAGTTAGTGCAGAGGGATCTTCAATTCCTTGGAATTTCTGCTTTTGTAATTCTTGTTTATTTTGTTTGCTGATGACAATGTTGCATGATACGATGTTCCCACAGAACTTGAAGTAGTTTTGCAAAGTTTCTGAAACCAATGATGGGTTGATGTTACCAACAAAGACTATGTTTTCGTTGGCAGCTTTTCTACCTTCAGTGGCCTTGGCAGCCTTTGGCTTGTTGGCTTCTGATTCATTTTCAGCTTCTTCGTCTTTTCTCTTTTGTTCAGCCAATGGGTCAATCAAAGTACCGGTTGGCAAGGAAGCTTTTATTTTTTGTTCTTCTTCCTTGGTTAACATACCAGGAATGATTCTTTTAGGAGCAGACATGTTTAGAATTTAAGATATGGGTTGAAGATAACACACGATTGGTTGTGTTGGTTTTTTTAGAAAAAAAAATTGTTTATTGCTTAATTCAACTTTTTGTGGATAACCCTCTTGATCTTAATGTGTTTGGTTTGACTTGTTCTGAGTAAACTTTAAGACTCTATGATCTACTTCTTCAAGTATTTATTTATTTTTTCATATAGTTACGATTAATTTCCCATTTAGGAAAAGTGTGCTTAAAAACAAATTAGAAGCTGTTGGTGTCCGTTATTTATTTTTCTTCTTTGGCCTTTTTTCTCAACAACAGAAAAAAAAATTAACCAAAAAAAAAAAATTTTAGGAACTCCACAGAAAAAAAAAAAAAAAAAGAAACAAAAAAACTTGAACCTTTGACAAATTGGTTCTTTATATCCGATCAAAGGAAAATTTACTTAATCATCACCCAACACAACCAATCATAATAGTGTAAGTGCCAAATCATCACCCAGAACATATTCTACTGGTATCAAGTAAACTCTACCATACACCATGGAAGCTGCAGCTGCTTTACCTGAAGACAAATACTTTCACGAAAATCCAAAGCCTGTACACTTGGATTCAATAATTGAACAAACAAGAGTCTTTCTAAAAACACATGACAAAGACGCAAAAGTTGTTCTGGTCACAAGTGGTGGTACCAGTGTACCTCTGGAAAGCAACACTGTACGGTTTATTGACAATTTTTCTGCAGGTACAAGGGGTGCATCAAGTGCAGAACAGTTCTTATATAAGGGTTATAGAGTGATTTTTTTACACAGAGAGTTTTCCTTGCAACCTTTCAACAGGCACTTTATAAGAACAAAAAACCTGAACTTCTTGGATTACTTCAATGCAGAAGGTGAAATTGATGAAAGGTTCCTGGAAAGTATCAAATCAATGAAATCATTGGCTGATAAGTACAAAGATGCACTGTTGATGTTGCCCTTCACCACTGTGAATGATTATCTGTGGTCTTTAAGATCAATTGCTAGGCTGTTGAATAACAACAACGCTATCTTTTACTTGGCAGCAGCTGTAAGTGACTTTTATGTTCCCTATGGAAAGTTACCTGAACACAAAATACAATCAAGATCTGAATTCCGGGATAAATCTGAAGGTAAAGTGAATGAATCAGGACAACTTATATTAGATCTGGATCCCGTGCCCAAATTCTTGAGAAAGCTTGTTCAAAACTGGGCCAACAAATCCATGATTGTATCATTCAAGTTGGAGACTGATGAGGATCTGTTGATTACAAAGGCTAAGCAAGCATTGAAAAACTACAGCCATCAACTGGTCATAGGTAATATCTTGTCTACAAGACATAAAGAGGTTGTGGTGTTATCTGAAGAAGAGGAGAACGAACACTGGATTAGAGTCAGTGATGAAGCATTGAAATGTCATTGTATTGAAGAGTTCATCATCGAGGATATATCAAAAAGACACGAAAAATGGATGAGTAATGATAATTAGGTTATCAAAGCGATGAATTTGCTAACGAAATATATACATATGTTTTAATTGATCCTATTTACAAAAATGACATTCCTAGTCCATATTGAACTTTTCCTCTGGAGTAATCGGAGTCATAACACATCAAAGGAACACCAAAGTTGAGTTCAAATCTAGCTACAGGATGAACAAAACTTATTCCTAACCCGCAGCTCAGTGTATGACCAGAGTTGAATAAGCTTCTTACATCAGTTGTCAAGTGCCCACCGTTCATAAAAAACAGCCATTTGAAGTTACTGTCTTTTTTGAAAGGATATAGAATCGACATACCATAGGAAACATGGTTAGTTCCGCCCAGAGAAATACCTTTGTTTTTCACATTATTTTTATTCAAAATCTCTTCAGTTTTGGGTCCTAACCCCATAGTATTGAAAAGTCTGACATCATTTGGACCACCTTTTTGAAACTTCTCAAGAATAGGCAAGTCAGTTTCATTGTCGTACTGGAAAATGGTTCCTATCTTGAATGAAGATATAAAAGTGATCAACCTATCGGAAACCGGAAACGATTGAGCATTTTGGTACTCAAACTGTACTGATTCCCAATACTTTTGCAAGTAAGGAATATAATTAGCTTGAAGCGTTGATTTTAACAATGTACCTACCTGTGGTGTCACTTTGCTGTCTCTGTTATCTTTAACTAGGTTTAGCTGCACCTGAAATCTATCATAAGGCTTGAATTCCTTAATAACTGAGAACGGTAATTTGAAAACATTTTTGTTTTGTTGATGCAATCCGATTTTTGCATAGTCAATGGACAAATTGAAGTTCCAAGGAGATCTTTTGATACTTTCCATTGATGATAACGAACTTGGTAAAAACTTGAAATTGTATGACCATTCAAGCTTTGAATTGGTCATATCATACATTAGAAAGTCTCCCCAAGCTCTCTTATTTTGTAGAAAAGTTAGACTCACCTTGTTCCATATATTCAAAGGCCTAGATAATTGCAGCATTATGTTACTTTTGGTTTTGGTTCCTTTCTCAACATCAACAACCATATTTTCACCATTTTTCAAGAAATTCCTTAGTTGTAATTGAATATAACCATCTCCTTCGCCATTCCCGACCTTGGAACCTGTCTTAGCTGTAAACTTCTTAAGGGGAACAAACGTCAACTCGGGTTCAATGATAACAATTTTGTTGTTAGAAAATGTGAAAGGCATTTGATTAATTTTGCCCAAGTCTACCAATCTAGCACCGACGTTTCCTATGTTCAACTCTTGAATTAGCCCGTTACTTATTAATTTCTCTTGAAGAATCATCGACTGAATTTGAAAATCTTCCATGGTATGAACTTTTCCTAAAGTTTCTTCGGTGTACTTGTAAAGAACCTGTGGATTGAATGGTATTGAACCCTCATTGAATTTTATGTTAGTAACCTTGATCTTTTGAAATGGATCTTTTTGAAATAAGTCTTCGATTTCTTTTTGTTCCTGAAGGATTGCACGTTGTTTTTCCACTAAAACTTCATCTAGTTTAACAGGTTCGGTATGCGACTCTATAGCACTGATAGCGTTGTTGATGTCATGATCAACAGTTCCTCCACCCAACGACATTGATGTTTAGTTACAAGATGGTATTATTGCTATTTATTGTGATTGGTATATTGGCTGGATTATTCTAATCAAATAACTTAAATAACTTGAGAATTCTACACTAAGCTTCACTTGATAAGTTTTTGTAGTCACGGAGAGAGTAAAAAAACATGTTTGAAGAAAACGTTTCATGAAAAATTCAACATCTTCAAGGTTGAACAAAAAAAAATTATCGATGATAGTTATATCCGAATTGAACTATGGCATAAGCTTACATGATCTACATAATGACATCTTACTTTTCAGCCATTTTCTTGAATTTAGCTTCTCTCTGTATGTATTTCTGTAGGTTCTTACTGTAAATTTTTTGATACTGTCTTTGGAACTGTTCATCAGTGATAGGCCATGTTTCATTATCCAGACAATCTTTGGCAATATCTTTAATTAACATATCAGCCTTTATGAACTTTTCACTGCTTGAATATTCATTTTCGTCAGTGCACTTCTTCAGAATATCTCCGTAAACAAAACTCTTTAAAGACAGCAATCTGTGGTGAAAGTAAACATTACCCCGTTTGAAGTCCTCATAAGCTTCCTTCAAGCATTTCTTTTGTGTTTTTGATTTCAAGTGTCTACTTAAAGAATCGCTTCTGAAGAAACTTCTGAAGCATCCCCATGTTGTAGTCGACCTTTGATTTTCTATCTCATCAATTATCCTCAACAACTCATTTAAGTCAAACAAAGATGGGTTTTCCCTCAAATCTTGTTCATTTTTTAAGTAAATCATAGCCAATGGTGGTAACTCCCCAAATACATATCCTTTACATGGATAGTTTTTTCTGTTTATGTGTGAGGAGGTATGTCTTTCCAGATCATGATGTCTCAAAAACGCAAAGTTACAGTACTTACAAACATGTTTCTTTTCTTTATCATTGACATTTGAGGTTTTGTTTTCAGAATCATTAATGAAAGCTTCAATATCTAAAGGATTCTCATCAACCTCAATCTCGCTAAGAATACTTCTAATGTCATTATCAGATACATCACTCAAGTAGTCATTGTCAGATGGCTCTATGCTCAATAGGGAGTTGTTGTTGTACTTTTCGAGGATTTGAACTTTACTAAACGCATCAACTAAGCCTGTATCCTCTCTGTGTGATAAATCAGATATAGACTTTGTAGCTGATCTTGATCTTGACCTTGATCTCGTTGCTGATCTTGAACGACCGGTTTTAGACACACTGTTTCGTCTACCTTCTCTACTGTTGACTTTTCTGATGCTTAAAAGATTGTCTTTGTTGGTACTACTATTGCTTTTGATCTTGTTCATATCCGGAAGTAAAAAAGACGTTTGCTGATTGTCATTTGTGTTGGTGGATTGATCATTCAGCCCAAATATTTCGTTATTTATAAAATCTTCAACGGCATTGTTTTTAGTGTCATTAAACCCAAACTTTTCTTCTAAAGCAGAATAAAAACTTTGAATGTCATCTTCAGGTACCTCATTATAGCTGGAGTGTGATCCTATAGGAGTGATTCCGTTGTTATTCACTTGAGAAGGTTCGGATAAATCTACTTGTAAATTTGTTGGAATATTAAAGTTGTACTCGTCATTGGATATCAGGTTTAAACAGCTTTCGGGGATTTCTATATTTTCAAGGTTGACTTGATTGATCATATTTTCAAAATCATCCTCTTTGGAAACACCTTTATTATCTGTTTGTTTTATTTTATCGGCATTACTATCAGCGGGTGATACGTAAATATGAGGTATATTAATACTTTTACTTTTATCAATATGATTTTCCATTGAATTGAACTAGTCCCAAAACAGTTTTTGTTTTCTGTTATTTATTAATTCTGGTTTAACTGTATTTATGGTTGATATAAAGTATATCTTGTACAATACTATGTGCTGAATAATAAAACGGTAACTCCAATTTGTAGTAATATACTATTCAAATAATCATAAAGAACGTTATAATAACGGAAATAGGGGGATGAAGCTAACGAATTATTTTTTTTTTTTTTTTTCTCCTTTTAACTTTTTTGGGTGAAAATTTCTTTTACTTTAGGAGTAGGGTAAAGACGCCTATGATTTGTATATGGACACGTGATATGAATGTAATTTATTTATTTTTTCTTTAGTTTTTCCGTTTTTGGTAGGAGTTAAATATATCAATGTTTTCCGACAAAATAAGCGCTTTTAATAGTTATAAATATAATATGCCTAGCAAATGCTTTATTGGGGAAAGAAAAAAAGGGTTCCATAAATGGTGAGTACACAATATTTCATTTATTTTATTTTTCATTCAATTAAAAAAAAATATGGCCAAAACCAAACCAACAAATATAGCAAAGTAAATATGGAGTCTAACAAGATTCAAAATGAAAACGAAAGCACCAAACAGTCTATTTCTAACACTGCCTTAAAACAGCAGAAAAAGAAGAAGCAATCAATGGAAAATAGAATCCATAAACTTCATACAAAATTTACTTCTGATAGACATCAACATTATCAAAACAAACTAAACAGTCTTCAAGTAAAGCTTACTGGCATGCATGAGGTTCAAAATGAAGATCCAGAATTTAACAGAATAGTAAGAGACCTACAGGAAGAAAGAGACTTGGAACTTGTCAAGTTGAGATTGTTTGAAGAATATAGAATTGCAAGAATCAACAAGGAATTTCAACAGGATATAGAGGAAGTGAAAAATGAGTATGAAAAGGTGGTTACCAACTTAAAGAAAAAACTTTTTGAAAGCGTTGAGACACAGATCAAATCCTTACAAGAGGAGAAAATTCTATTGGATGTTGCAAATGAAAAAAACTATAACATGGACAAACAAACCATACAAGATATGAAGTGCACATACAATGAGGAAATACTAGGCTACAACAAAACGAGAAGTGGGAAAGGGGCTTACTCAGTAACGGGATCCAATGAGGACTTGAAAACAGCATTTCTGACTGCTGCTGCTGTTGTCAATAGTGGTGAAAACTATGACTCTGCTGCTAAAAATAACGACAACCATATTTTATCAAACCTTTCGGATCCATACATGTCAGATACACACAACGCCATTTTAAGTGATGATCTGTTGAGTGGATTGATCAGTGCTAGTGGTGGCCTAGGTAACTCTGATATAAAAAGATCTTTAAGGAAACGGATGACCGCAATCAAACCTATACACAACTCACCAGAATTACAAGAAACGGATGAATTGCTAACAAAGTCTAATAACAAGAAAAAGAAGAGTGCTTCTGATAAAAAGGCATCTAATAATCAAGGCTCACAAGCTGAAAGTGATGAGTTGGCTATAAGTGCCGAGTGGCTCTATGAAATACAGAACTTCGAAAGCCTTCGAAATTTGCTTATGGATAAGAGTTTATTTGATGCATCGAATAAATACTACTTTTCTTTGACTGATAATAACCAAGGATCGGGAGATGGTAGCAGTAATTCTAAATCTAATGGGACTAATGGAAGAAGATACGAAAGAAAGCAACCTTTGAAGACAGCACCTAAACTGGAAGGTTTAAATAAAGATCAAGTAACGGAAGATCTTAACTTCATTAGAGAAAAAATAGGTAAAAAACCACTACCTTATTGATGCATATGTAGGTTGTCTTTTGGTGGATTATAGGTACTGTAGAGTTTTGATTTATTTATAAACAGTTAGCATATGGGATATCTTTGCTCATTTCTCATACATATAGTTATTCGTTTAACGAAATCAGTGATTGTAATTGGATAAGTATCATTTGATTTGCTTTTTGTGTAAACAATCTTATTTTTTTTGTCTTTTTCGCTTTTTCAGCGAGAAAAAAAATATATATAGGATTATATCGGATAATCCTCATTGTGATGATTATAGGCGTTTTATTTATGTTCTCTTAGTAGATAAAACACTTCTATCCCTCCAAAGATCAAATAATAAAAATACTCAGTAGCTAGAACTAGTTAACAGAATAATAAATTAACTATAGTATCTCATTTATCGTAAGGTTCTCATTAAATTTTGAAACCTGTAATATAATAAAAAGATTAACAAAGGTGAATATACATTGATATAAATGATCACCTTGGATTATGGGATTAAAAAGTAAATTTAAAAGTCTCTTTAATGGTGAATATGATAACAATAGCTTAACCTGTGAAAGTCCCCCATTATTTAGAAAATATGAATATGAAAAGAAACTGTTTTCGACTGCGAAAACTCCATCAACTAACTCCACATTATCTTTATTAAATACATGGTATCCATCTTCGGAATACAAACGAAACAAAAGAATGAAATTCAGGTTACTATTTCTGAAAAAACTACTTATAATACTCTTAACAATAATAGCTGTGATTTTCTCTTATAGAACTTTCTTTCAATCAAATATATTGAAGATATCAGAGACTCAATACTCTTCACAGAAAGATACCCCATTCAAACAAGGCTGTAATAACATCAATGAATATTTATTAAATCCGGAATATGAAAAACAGAGAGCTGCTTTTGTTATGCTTACAAGAAATCAAGAGATTGAAGACGTCATCAAAACCTTGGAGAACATAGAAATCCGGTTTAATCAATGGTTTCAATACCCATATGTTTTTTTGAATGATGAACCCTTCGATGAAGTTTTTCAAAACGAAGTATTGAAAGCTGTTTCCGTTGACAAATCTAAAGTTGAGTTTGGAATTTTAGATGTGGAATCAGAATGGAATTTCAAGAATGAAGATATATTAGAAAAGAAACAAGAAATTAATGTTTATCTTAAGGATCAAGAAGATAGAGGCCTTTTGTATGGAGGTTTGAAATCTTATCACAAAATGTGTAGGTTTTACTCTGGGTTTTTCCAAGATAATGAACTACTAAAGAAATATGACTATTACTGGAGAATAGAGCCAGACGTTAAGTTTTATTGTGACTTAACCTATGATCCATTCTTTGAGATGAAAAAAGCTAATAAAAAATACGGTTTCACAATATTGATAAGCGAGTTATATTGGACAATACCTTCATTGTTTAGATACACAAAGACATTCATAAACAACAAAATAAAAAAGGATCCTAGATTCAAAGTCGGAACTCTATGGGATTTATTCATTAAAGATTTTAAGGTATTGAAGGTTGATTACAACAAGAAGGATAGTCAAAATGATCATAACATATTGGATAAGTTCATTAACAACGAAAATGAGCTAGAAGGTGAACTAAGTAGATATGTTGAGATGAAGCACTTCTTGAATAACAAAGAGAAAATGGAAAGTGATGAAGTTTTGAGTGAAGAATATAAAAAAGGGTTCCTTGAGACTTTGAAGTATGCTAAAAAGGTTCCTAAGATATATGATGACAAGTTTTTCAATGAGGAATTCAACTTATGTCATTTTTGGTCGAATTTTGAAATAGCTAGTTTAGATTTGTTTAGATCTGAAACATACAAAGAGTACTTTCAGTTTTTGGATTCCAAGTCTGGCTTCACTAAAGAACGATTTGGAGATGCTCCTGTACATACTTTGGGACTGGCAATGATGCTTAATCTTGAAGATGTGCACTATTTCAGAGACATAGCATACTCACATTCTACACTAACACATTGTGTGAAAAACGATCCTGTGTCAGGTAGCTTCAAAAACGATCCAGGACAATGGTTTCTTGAGAATCGGTGGCAAAACTACAAATACTATCCATACTCCAAGGTAAATGTAATAAAGCAACAGGCTATATCTGGATTTCGAAAGGTTTTGGCGGCAACAAAGGAAGGAGAAAACAATGTTGATGTTGGGTGTAATTGTGATTGTCCAGTTGGATTCAGTGAAATAGAGGACTCTTCCAGAAGATGTTCTAGTAAGTTGTTTGAATTGATGAGTGACAATCACAAGCTCAAACAGCAATTTTTACCAGAGCAAATGATACAACAAGTTGAGAGTGGCTATATAGAACATATCGATAGCTTAATTGCTGGATAATTTCAATTTTTTTTTTTTATATATGGCATAGAATTAATATAGCATTCATTTACATTTAACAATTACAACAGATAATACCAATAATTATTTTAAATATTTAACTATAGCTTACTAAAAATATTGCAATACTTTTTTTTAATTTGAATTCTAAAGTGTAAACAATCTGCATATAGTCCCGTGACTTAGTGTAAGCAAATTTACATGCCAAAGCTTTCTTTTTTATTATTATTTGTTTGTGACGGAGATAAAGAATGAGATCAAACGCGCTCAAGATGATCTATTGAAATTTTTCGATAATTGATTTTTTTTTTGAGAGTTACTCGCAAGTTAAATCAATGTAAATAAAACAAAAAAGTAGTTTTTTAATACCTAAAATTTAAAAAAATCACATATATATTATACTAGAATTATATTTGGGAATAGATTTTTTAACCACCGAAACCGTATAAAGTTCTACCTTGTCTCTTCAAAGCGTAAACGACATCTAAAGAAGTAACGGTTTTTCTCTTAGCGTGTTCAGTGTAAGTAACAGCATCCTTGATGACACTTTCCAAGAAGGACTTTAAGACGGTTCTGACTTCTTCGTAGATTAAACCGGAAATTCTCTTGACACCACCTCTTCTTGCTAATCTTCTGATAGCTGGCTTAGTTATACCTTGGATGTTATCTCTTAGAACTTTTCTGTGTCTCTTGGAACCACCTTTTCCTAAACCTTTACCACCTTTACCTCTACCGGACATTTTATTATATTATATTTATTAGTTAATTTGTTAGCTTATCTGCTTTGGTTTATTTTTATATTCTTACAAGTAATCTTAATCAACAATTAATAGATTTATTAATAAAAATAGATAGTAATTTAAGAAATAATATATGATTGTGTTGTCTTTATATATCAACAGATCAAGTTGAATGAGAAAGAAAAAAAATGTAGTGGAACTAGACAACAATACATGGGTAGTTTGTATGGAGTTGCCTAAGGGTTGTGTACATTGATTTCTTTGACTCTACATAATTTAAGTTGAGAATTTTTGCATATTTTTGCCTAATTAGGTAAAAAAGCTTGTGGATAGGAAGAATGCTGGTAAATGGTGGGGAAAAAAATTTAAAATCAAAAATCAGAGGAAATGCAAGACTACACGAATTAATGAGAATTTTAGCCTAATTAGGCAAAACACAGTTGGTTGAGTATAGTGCTTTTACTTGATTAGGAAAAAATCCAACAAAAACCCCACCCACATAAATTAAAAATGGGACAAATAATCACTTCCATTTTCCTAATAATTTTGAACCAAAGAGGTAAAAACTGTATATTAATTTTATCAGCTAGTATCAGCAGTTCCTTAAATTACGAAAAAAAAAAAAAAGATTATATAAAAACACAGATCATATATAATTCTGACTTCAATTTAGAGAAATATATAAAACAGTAACTTTATCAATAAAATATTAATAGCTTTTAAAGTTTCATTATATATCTTTATATTAAAGTATATAAAAATAAAAACCGTACACAAATACAAATAATACATATATAACAATGGCTAGAACAAAACAAACTTCCAGAAAGACCACCGGTGGTAAGGCCCCAAGAAAACAATTAGCTTCCAAGGCTGCTAGAAAGTCTGCCCCATCTTCTTCCGCTGCTGCCGGTACTAAGAAGGCCCACAGATATAAACCAGGTACTGTTGCTTTGAGAGAAATCAGAAAGTTCCAAAAGTCTACCGATTTATTGATCAGAAAGTTACCTTTCCAAAGATTAGTCAGAGAAATTGCCCAACAATTCAAGACCGACTTAAGATTCCAATCCTCTGCTATTGGTGCTTTACAAGAATCCGTTGAAGCCTACTTAGTTTCCTTATTCGAAGATACCAACTTAGCTGCCATCCACGCTAAGAGAGTTACCATCCAAAAGAAGGATATCAAATTGGCCAGAAGATTAAGAGGTGAAAAGGCTTAAGAAAATTGTCAAAGTTTTTTTCCAACAAAATAAAAAAAAGATTTATAGTAAGATTATTTTTTTTTTCAATAATAAAATAGGAAGTACATAACATATATATTAAGTTCTCTTTCCATTTTTTAATTTAGGTTTACAAAAAAAAAAGAAGATTTATTTTTTTATTACACCAAATTTATATCATTTAATGCATTGTAGAGATGATTGATGTATATTCTGATTGGCGAAGAGATATACCATCTGTTAAACATTCAATACGTCTGTAGTTTGAAGACAAATCCATGTATTTTTTTTTTTTTTTTGAAAATTACAGGATTTCACTAAATTATATATATTTTTTACCCTTGTTTTACTTTCTACTGAAACATTTTTATGCATTGACATAGTGATTGTAATATACATTTTTTTTTAAAGGGTGAAGAAATTGAAAAAATTAAAAAAAAAAACTCCCAAAAATTCCATAACCACTTAACTAGTTCATAAGAATGTCAAACACCGTCAGCTCAGTAAATACCAGCAGTACTTTGAAAACTGTTTATGATTCAGCCTACTTGTCCCCGTGGCCTATGGCTTTTGCTTCTCTAGGGAGTTTATATGCCGGCTTTTCACAGCATTTCAAACCAATCTTGTTACAACAAACTGAAATTAAACCAGGCAAGGAATCCAATGTTTTGAAGCCATCTAAGGTCTTGAAAATGAAAGTTAACTGTTCTTTGCCTTACAACATGATATTTGCTCTTGGCCAAATTGGTGGTGCAGCTATGATATTGGATGATGACGTAAGAGATGGTGTGGGTCTAGGTTTTATAACTTCGACTTTGTACGTGATGTGCAATGCTGGGTTCTTGAAAAACATGTTCATATACTCGAGAAAGGCTGCACTAGGTTTATATGCGGTTAATCTAGTTAATGCCACGGGATACGGCTACAGATACATAACCAATGATTTCAACGCTTTGGCTGCTTAAATAGATTTGAGAAAGAAGAATAAATTAATTAAGAAATTTAGTTTATGCTCCCAAAAATGATTACTTGAATCTCAAGCCCAATATATATAAATATGTACATTCTCTAATGAAATTTAAATTTCACCAATTAAGAGGCAGCCATTTTCTTTGCAAGGCATACTGCTCAATTTCATTTGAATTATACATTTCAATACATTGCTGGTCCAGCCCTCTAGCCTTTGGAAATGCAAACCTTCTGTACTCATCAAAGATCATGGTCAATGACCAGTTTTGAAGCTTTCTTATACATCCAACTATAGTGCCTGTTCTGTGCTTGCCCTTGTTGCAATGGATAAGAATCGGATGGTTTTCCGGATTCAGAATAATCCTCAGCGCCTTATTCACTGTTTCATCCTGTATGTTTATGAAGGGTTCCTTATTTCCTTGAATGGCGCATGTAAAGAGCTTGATATCATGCTTTGAATATAGATTTGATAGTTCCTCCGGATAATCATCAGATAACAACACTAAAATACTTTTCAGCTTGAGATGCTGCTCAAAAAAAGAGATGTTTTCTGCTCTCGGAAAGGAAGATCTGTATATGTTTCCAATGACATGGGCAAAGTTCTCTGGAGGGTAGTACACATCCTGTGACAAAATTTCTAAGTCTTTCAGCTTGTGCTCAGCCGCGTTGTACTTGTCATCCAAGTCCTCATCACAGTTGACTTCATCATCTTGTATGTCCTCTCTGTTCAGAACTGGCTCTTCAGAGTGCAAAAGTACACTCTCAAGAATGCTGTATGCTTCTGAGTTATCGTTTGCTAGTACAGGTTTCAAGTCATGCAATGATTCAACATTGTATATGGACAGCAGTTCTTTGATGAATTGCTTGTCGGTGATTTCACCACAGCGCAGATCTAAGCAAAGATCCTGTACATTGTGCTTCATCATCTTATATATTGTTATTTGGTTTCTAATAAAGTTATTATTCGATTCAGTCCACATTTTTTAACCGTCATATATGAACTCAAAGAAAAAAAAAAAAATGTAAAAATAAAAGCGAATCGCAAATTAATATTATTTTTTTTTCCTTTCAAAAATGAAATTTGACAATCTCATTAATAAACTATAAAGACTTTACATGAAAACTCTGCATTCTTATATCATTCTAGGTTTTTAGGATATAGAGAAAAAAAAGAATAGTAGAAAAGGGAGCCTAATTCACTACAATATTATTACAAATGTCTGCTTCAACTACCTCTTCTATCCTTAACTTGACAAAAACAATCATAGGATCAGGTATGCTGGCCATTCCATTTGCCTACAAACAAGATGGTATATTGATAGGTATGTTTTTAACAATCATTTCCTTTTTGATGACATGCCTAGGGTTGTATTTCTTTGTATATGTCGCAGACTTCATATCGTTTGTCAAGAAAAACCCCAAGGAACAAGTCACATTTGAAACAATGTGTAAATTGGTTTATGGTGACAATGATTATAAAAAGAGCAGTGTTATTTTCAATATTCCTATGTTTTTACAATGCTTTGGTGTTTGCTTGTCATACTTGGTTTTGATAGGTGGTATATTTCACACTCTTGTACCTAAGTACGAAGCAAGCAGCTACATCTTACTAACAACTTTAATGATCGTTCCATTGTGTCTATTGCCTAAGTTGGATAATCTGAAGTACAGCTCCATGATGGGGTTGGGATTCATTTGCTACATCGCATTGTTTATAATTTCAGAAGTATTCATTGATTCATCGCTTCCTATTTGGAACAAAGACACTGTGGCTTACGGCATCAATTGGTTAAGCATATCTTCTACCAAGGAATGCTTGAGTTCGTTTAGTATATTGATTTTTGCCTTTACAGCATCAATGAATATATTACCCATTTTCAATGAATCTTCGGACAGAAGCCTGAAAAACATAAGAAGAATCATCTTAACAAGTGTTGGGTTTTCATGTGTTTTGTTTATAGTGCTAGGCTTGGTTGGATATCTATCTTTTGGTAAGTACACTAATATACAGGGGAATGTACTATTAAACTATGAAAATAAGTCTGTCACTAATTGCTGTTTGAGCTTTGTTGTTTTGGTGTCATTTCCTTTGATGTTCTATCCTTTGAGAATATGTACCAATAGCCTGATTGACTCATTTGAAATTTATTTCAGCAGTAATTCACCAGAAGAAACACAACCTTTGGTTTCCGAAAATGGTGCTGAAACAACAATGTCTCAAAAGAGATTCAACTGGATCACATATGTTAATTTAACATTCATCTATTTGTTATCTTTGCTGGTTAAAGATTTTGCACTGGTACTTGCGCTAGTGGGTGGGGTTGCTGCCACAGCAATATCATTTATTTTACCAGGCTTTATTTTATTGAAAGTGTTGACTTTGAAAGAGTATGAGATGGAAATTCAGCAATATACCAAGAACAAAAGACTGTTAATAACTTTGAGTAAAATATTGATATGCTTTGGGTTTGTGATCATGATTTTGAGTGTTTATTCCACACTAACAAAATAGTAGTAATATTAAAAGAAAGAAAAAAATACTTTTGGTTACAATAATGAATTTTCTATATACGCACTAATGGTTACAATTCTTTAGGTTTGAATTCAGGCACTTTATACCCAACTTTTGCAGCCGTTCTTTCAACTATTTTTTTATTGTAATCATTGGATCCATATTGCTTTTCAAGCTTTATACCTGGGTTGTATCTTTCCAAAAGAGTTTGATATTCAACTTGGTTTTTTAAGAAATCATGAATGTTCTGAATTATTTCATCATTAGTGACTAGGCTTTGAGTGTTTGCGGATGACATGAATATCTTATATAGCTGCTTAAACATCGTGGTGTCTTCAATAACAAAGAGTCTCTTATCCTTGCCGTCAACCTTTATATCATCAATTGAAGGTAGCTTGAATCCAGCAGTTGACATCTTGGACTTGTCTTTGTATAATTCTTTAACAAGATCTTTGTAGATGACTTTTTGTAGTTGATTCTTCTTATTCTCTTTGTTGTGGTTTATGGTTGCCTTAATAATTTTTTTATAAAGTCTAGTGTAGTTATTCATTTTTATTCTGATGGATGTTGCTTGGCGATGTCTATGGGGTTTTGGAGATATTATGTACATCCAATAAATACTAAACGTTATATTGCTGAATGATTAATTTATTGAATATAAATTCACGGTGAGAATTTTTTTTATTCTGTGTTTTTAAATCCGAGAATTTCTATAAAAACGTGATCTTGTTGGTGTTGTCGGACATAAGTTTGTGCACACATTTCAATTTGCGATTTTCGGACTGAATCATCAAACACAACGTGAAACTGAGCATACCTAATTTTTTGTTTTTTGTTTTTTTCGCCAAGGAAAATTTAAATTATAATTTTTTACCACTGTTAGATTTGCAATACATGAGCTTCTTTTTTATATTTCAGAGAAAAATCATCTTTGAAGTTATTAATTTGATACTCCTAATACTCTCTGATTTTTTACACATATCAAATATGGGACTTGAAAAACCAAGTTACAATCAATCATAGCCAATAGATCATATCAATCTATACACACTATCATATCATTTCTTCCTAGTAAAACAAACACACACTAAAAAAATGTTCAGAAGATTCTACAGTTCTACTCCTATCACCGTAATCAAGGGTGACCACTCAGCCTTAAGCACTAAGCTATCCAAGCAATTAGATACCTTAATCTCTAAGAAACAACTTCCTTTGTCTGTTAAGCTAGTTGAAAATGACAACGATAAGATCATCGAATCTTTAAAGGAAACTAAAACTGGTTTGAAATTAACTCCTTTGAACTACAACCAATCCATTGCCATCAACAGAGACTTGAAGCTGAACGGTAAGCTAACTTTCTTCAAGTCTAAGGGTATTCCTTCTGACAAGTTCCAAGACTTGGACTTCACTATCTTACAAGACACATACCAAACTGAATTTTCTCAGCAAGAACATGAATTAGTCAGTGGCACTGATAAGCTAACTGAATTATTGAAGGTTTCCAACAGACAAAACTTCGAATCTCTACACAAATTTATCTTCAACTACGCCAAGACTCAAAAGCCAGACTCTTACAAAGACTCTAAGATCACCGTTGTCCACAAGGCCAACATCATGAAGAAAGGTGATGGTTTATTGAAGAACACATTTGCTGAAGTTGCTGCCAAGAACTACCCTGAATTGGCTGACAAGGCCAATGCTATCATCGTTGACAACTGCTCCATGCAATTGGTTTGTAAGCCTCAACAATTCGAATACATGGTCACCACCTCCTTGTACGGTACCATTTTGAACAACATCGGTGCTGCTATGGTTGGTTCCGATAAGTTGGTCAATGCTGTCACCTTCAACTCTGACGACCTTGCCTTAAAGAACATCACCATCCACGAACCAGCTGTCAACCACAACGAACTAATTAAGGAAGGTGAAGACTACTCCCCATACATCTTAGTCAAGAACATTGCTGATATCTTAATCAAGTCTGGTCACGAAGAAAAGGGTAAGGAATTAGCTGAAAAGGTCGAATCTTTATTGAGGGCTGGAAAGTTAACTACTGACATTGGTGGTTCTTTGTCCTCTGATGAATTTATCAACTTGTTATAAGGTCACAATCAGGGTAAAATTTTGAATATATCCTTCATTAAAGTTTTGATAACAAACACAATATAAACTCATGATATTAATACGACGTATTTTTCTCCTATTTTGGGGGGTTTTCTATATAAACAAGATTGATCTTGATGATTGATCCCTTCAATGAACACAATCAATATGGCAGATATTGTGTATACCACTTTTATTTTTTCTTTATACAATCTTTTCTCTCAAAAAAAGGTTCACTTAAGAGTAGACATAAAAATTACTCAACTTTGACCACTAGCACAGTGATATCATCTTCTTTACCACCAACATAGGATGAGTTGGTTATCATGTTATATTCTCTCACAAAGCTACTCATGAACTTCTGGTCTTTTGAATTAGCTGTGACTTCATCTACGAACTTTCTGTTCAAACTATCTAGATCCTCGTTGGTGGTTAGTTTGGCAGACCACCATTCCTCTATTTTCTTGTTGCCCCAGTTGTCAACCATACCATCTGTTGAAAGAATAACCAAATCTCCCTTGTTTAGTTGGAAATCAGACTCAACTGCGTCATCTGGTGTATTACTTATTGATCCTTTATTATTGCCTGGCACCTTCGCTAGCTGGTAAGGTGCGTTGAAGTAGTACTCTTGCTTCAATGTTTCAAAAACAATCTTGTTTCCTCTAAGAACCCCTAGCCAGGAATCACCCAAGTTTATCACATCCATCTGTCCAGTTAGTTCATTGATTTGACACACAGTGGCCGTGGTGGCGCCTGCTTTGACTTCAGGATCGTTGAGCACCTGCTTGTAGGCATATGTTAATGCTTCTTTCAAGCGACAACTCTCCCCGTCATTGAACTCTCCCAAATACTTGGCAAACTTGGACGATATTATGGAGCAGTCATAACCCTGATGTATGTATCCACCTACACCATCAAAGACAGCAAATCTTGTTTTTCCCTTAAAGTAGTTGTCCTCTCCTGTTTTAGAGTAGTTAGACAAGTCCTTGATGTGCTTTCTATAGATGGCATCCTTGGTTCTGTCCTTTGGTGTATACTGAATCGAGCTAGATAGTTTGAAATTGGATGAGTAACCTAACTTGGCCAAAGGGAAGGTTGCCAGAAAAGTCTTACTCAACGAGTCTAAGTTCAAAGATATGCTGGGTATGTTGTAATCGGTGTATTTGTTAGTATATGCTGCTATAAGAATTGAAACGATGGCGATCATGATAGAGAAGATTATAAGCTTTTTAGATTTCTGATACATACCCTTTGATTTGTTAAGTACTAGCATTTTTAGAGACTATTTATTCACAGACAGAAGTAAAATTAATAGCTGAAGTAGCTAGATGTTCAAACTTTTGTGATACTTTGTGTTTTAGGGTTTTCTTCTATTATTTTTATACTATATAATACAATTAAAGTTTCAACTTTACAAATATTTTTTAGATTTTCATAAACAGACACCAAAAAAAAAAAAAAAAAATGCTGTGAAGATGCCTGAATGGCTTTACTCCGAACTTAGTGTTTAAACCCATTCAATTTTTTTGTTCACCAAGCATAGTGAACCTGGACGATCAAAGATGGTGAATAGAGTTGATCTTTCTAGCAGACAGATAAACACTGCTTAGACAAAGTTGTGGAATAAAAGCATTGCTATGAAATACATAATAATAAAAGTTTACTTGGAAGCACACAGAAAAGTAGCATTGACGGTCAAACGCTTGTGCAGTGATGCTACCGGGCTTGTAACATTATTGCAAAAGAATACTCCAAATATTATTCTTCGTAATCGCTGTCATCATCCTTCTTCACCTCCTTCTTTTTATTTTGTACTCCAAGTCTATCAAACAAATGGACTCTTGCTTCTCTTTCTTTGAAGTCCTTTGTTGTGCCCATCTCAGAATTTGTTCTTCTATGCTGATACTCTTTGAAGTTATCCCAGTCAAACTTGAATGTTGTTAGTGTTTTCCAACCATTGGTATTGGCCAACTTCTTCACTTGCCAATTGTCATACGGAAGACCTTTGAAGGTTGCAACAGCAAGTCTGCATCTATTCAGAGTTTCATCGCTATTGTTACCAACTACTTTCTTGTACGACATCGCATATGAGTCTGTGCATTTGTTTGCATTGTACTTATCAAAAAGTTTTACAAATTCCGCAGATGACTTGAAAAAGTCATTCAGTAATTTCTGGTGCTGCAATACGTTCCTTTCAACATCCTTAATTCCAGACCCTGTATGCGGGAAGTTGAAAATTATACAGTCAACGTTCTCTACTTGAAGGATCTTGTTTACTCCTGATCTATTGGATATCTTCAAGGATTTGATGAGATTAGTTGCATCTATACTGAACATGATTTTAACACCTTTATCAATCAAAAAGCTGTAGTTTTCCTCAAATGTTGTAGGATATTTCAGCTTCAACTGCTTCACGCTGTTGTCATAAGACGTGGCTATGATTTTGGTTGGTTCTGTATGGTACCCTGACTCTATAAGCGATCTTGTGTAGGAAAAGTCACCTTCTCCCAGCAAAAACAGAACATCGTTTGGCTTGGAAAAAGGAACAATCAAGTCAGTTTCCTTGTATTTCTGTGAAGACCCATCATTTATCTTATTACCAGTAATTTTATTTTTTTTAAGTTTTTCTAGATTAGCTATATTTTCCTTCTTTTTCGTAAGCTGCTGATACTTTTTGTTTTCTATGGTATGCTGTTTAAGCAGAGACTTGAGATTCCCTCTTTTAGCATTTTTCTTAGCCATTTTATTTCAATTAGTTACTCTTATTGCGTTTTTTTTGGGTAATCTATATGAGTTTCTATCGATTGATTTCAATGAACAATTATTTGAAATTGTTTGGAAAAAAAAAAAAAATAGGGCTGATGAAATAATTAAATTGAAAAAAAAAAAAAGAAACTCTTGAAATAAGACCAAAAACATAAATAAAAAAAAAAATAAAAAAAAAATAAAAACTATAAAAGATAATCATTTCCGTGTTATATCATATCATCATTCGTCTTCTTCTAACTTTCTTTGTCCATAATAACCGACTACCACCTCTCCAGCTCTTCTCTTGTCCAACTCTTTCTCAGTCAAACCACCTGCTCCTATATGCTCATCTGCTGTATCCTTTTCATCGTAAACTTTAAAGTCTTCGGTCTTGGCCATTTCTTTACCCAATTGAATTTGTTTCAAGGACTCTTCATGTCTCAATCTTACTTCAGCCAGCTTTTGCTCATATTGTTCAAGAGTTATTATATTCATTCTACCATTAGCAATTATTGTGTTTGATGGATCATTGATGTCGTTTTCATCTCTATCAGTCTTTGGCACAGTGTTGTCAGTGTTGGCAATCTTACATTCCCTAACAAACATGTCAAAGTCAAACGGCAATTTTCTTTTCAATGCTAGCTCTATGAGCACTGGGTTCTTCTTTTCTTCAGAACTGAACTTCAGCTTGATCTGCCTACGGTTTCTGTAGGGAAATAGCTGTGCTATGAAGTTGAAGTCAGTTCCCCACTTGGATAAAGACTTGTAAAACTTAATTTCTTCATCAACAGTCCATGGATCAGTGTATTGCTGCTTTGTATAAGATCCGTTATTATACAAATTAGTGAAGTTTGTTTCTTGAGTGACTTCTTTTGTTTTATTAATTAAGCTGAACTGTTCATGCTTATCAATAACAGCAGAGCTTTCATCCAGTATAATGTTACCATCCTTATCCAACTTCAACTGTAGATCTGCACTTCCTTGTGTAGGTGGTTCCGGTATATCCATGGACAACAAGGCTTCCTGCTCTTTTCTTCTCCTTTCTTCCCTTTCTTCATCTTCCTCTTTGGTAAGTTCGGTTAACGATTTGTTGTGTTCTCTAGCAAGCTTTCTCAAAGCTTTTCTCTTCTCTCTTTCTTCCCTTTTCTTCTTGGAAGCCTCTTTGGAAATAAGGTAGTTGGATGTAACCTTTCCTATTGGTAAATTGTATTTACATAGTTCAGCCATCGTAAACGATTTGTGGTCAAATGAAAACAGCTTTGATTCGTTTTCGGAAAGACTCTTGGGCACATCTTTCAACGACTTGATTTTATACATGTCATCTTCCACAGAAGACAATTCCTTTTTGGCTTCTTCAAGCTGAGCCATCATATGAGGATCAAGAGGGTTGCTTACATTTTGTCTTTCAAGAGCTGTAGATAGTTTGGAAGCGGTTTGGAGCCTTGTATTGTTTTTATTCAATTGTATGCTTTCTTTTCTTTTTCTTTTCATCGCCAACAAGGCTGAATCTTTACTGACATTCTGTCTCCAGCTGCTCGTTTTGGTGGCTGCCTTTGTAGTCAAGATGTCGCTGACTCTTGCTGATGAAGCGACAACTTGATGATGTGTGGCTCCAATAGCAGAGGGTCTTCTAGATTGCATAAATGATGGTCTACGAGAAACACTGTTATCCAGAGTACCATTGGAAATGGAACCTAATCTTGTACTGGCACGTCTATTCTTCAAAGACGTCGTTTCAACAGCAGTAAGGTTTTCCAAAGATGATTGAGAGGGATTTGTTTCGTTAACTTGTGTGGGTCCAGATTGAGTACTTTGGGGAATTATGTCAATGGGTTGAGACAACTTGCTCAAAGGATCAATGGATTGATTTTGATCATTGTTATTTGTGGTAGGTCTTGATTGGACTCTACTGTTGGGTCTACTACCAAACTTAGGCTTAAACCTAGTATTAGACTTGTTGATGACACTACTCATATTATTTTGTTGCTGGTTGATATAAGACAAGTATATATTCTTGGTATTGTTTACTGTAGTAAATGTTTTAAAAACAAAGAGGAATTGAAGGTACTGTCGTCTGGTACAATAGTTTTGTATAAAAAAAAAAAAAAAAAAAAAAAAAACCAGAGAAAATTTTTTTCTTAGCAAGACCAACGATTGAGAGAATAAAAAACAAAACACATATGCACGTGACCTACAGCCACACGTACATGAAAAAAATCCATTCTTTAGGTAGAGATATTTGCTTTTTTTTCCCTTTCTGTACAACTGGCCCCATTTTGGACATAATCACGATCTTAACAGTCTAGCGCTAAATGCAAGACGTAATTAAAAAAAAAAAAACATAAAGTACATCTGTTTACAAAGGAGTATACTTGGAGTCACCTTTGTGTCTTTTTTTGGTCTTCAACCCCCCTTTCATATGCTTGCTCTTCTTCAGAGTATCCGCTTCATCCACTTTCATTTTAATCACATTCACCTTACCATCCTCACCACACGTGTACATGATATGATTTACCAATTTGAAGTCTCTAATGACCTCGTTCCCATGGATGCCAATGATGTCTATATTTTTCTTTAGCTTTCCTTTGGTTGTATAGCTGTAAATATTCATTTTGCCTTCGTCTATGTCACCACCATAGACAAAGTCATCATCAAAATCTATGATGTATTTACATCCCATTGGTTCTCTTAAATCACCATACACAATCTTGTCCTCACTTTCGGACATAACATTGTAAGTTCCAAACTGTTCTGTGTGTGTCAGAATACCTATTCTCTTATTAATCTTATTGATAAACTTACACTTATGAACAGAATCCAATGTGATAACCTCCTCCAGTACCTCCTCATCCAAGATTTCATCATTGTACTTGCTCAAGTCATACAAGTTACAAGTACCATCAACACTCCCACTCAAAAGAATGTTTGGATCACCTCTGTGGATGTTCAATGATGTTATGTCATCGTGGTGAGATGCCTGTATGATATCAATCTGTGACTTGTTGAAGTCTTTTCGGACATCAAAAAGTCTTATAGGAGCATCTGGCCCTGTTAGTTCAAACCCAAGAGCCAACTTACTGGAAAAGGCATCCATAGAATGAATTCTTTCTTTGAATGTCTTCTCTATAGCACTCGTATTTGTTCTCAAATCCATGATTTTGATCACATTATCATAAGAAATGCAAATGTTGTTTTCATCCAGTGTTTTAATGTTCTGTATGTTGTTCTTGTTAACGTCATTGAAGACCAGTATCTTATTGCCTTGCGAGTCTATCTTGTACACCTTACCATTTGAAGTACTGGTAAATATTGATGTCGAGTTTGCTATAATATTATTTGTGTACACACCCGATGCTGAGTCATTAAAGTCAAGGGTGCTTACAATCTCATAGCTGCCATAACTACTCATATTAAGAAATTTTTTCTCGACAAAAAAAAAAAAAAAAAGAACTTGTAAAAAAGTAAAAATTAAAGAGAGAGTTGGTACTTTATAATCAGTGTTGGGCTGATTTGAAGGAACTGATCTAACAGTATAAACTCTTACAAAATTGTTAAATTAAATAAAAATTAATTCAAGTATTTACGAAAAACCGTTCATTTTGAAACATAAAAAAAAATTACTATAATAATTACTGTGTAGCGCTTGACCTATAGGTCGCCCTAAAAAAAAATTAAATTATAATTTGCAGTACACCCTCAAACATGAGGATAAGTTATTAAATTTCGAAGGTTATATTTAATCTTTTCCAATTCATAACGACATCCAAATACATATGAAAGGATAATTGTAAATTTAATGAATTAATCAAATAAACCAAAAAAAGTAAACATATTACTACACCTTATCATTAGTACTCTTTTCTTTTTAGTCGTTAATTGTCATAAAAGAAAGAATATTATTAGTATTTTGAATTCTACAGCATTATAAATTTTACAGTAAGCTGAGATAGTTTTACCCTTTATAAGCACCAAGATCTTTGATACTACAAAAATCTTTTCAAGATTCTAGCATTAAATTGAAAGGAAAAAAAAAAAAAATCAAAACAGCATTATGGAATCTAGTGAGGCAGTTGAGTACATTCCGATAGGGTACACATATAATTTCATTGGAAACACCAGTGGAGTAAAAATCTTGAAACATATATCCAATGGTGGGTTTGCTCAGGTTTATCAAGTCAGCTATGGCTTTGACAACAAAATAGCATGCCTAAAAAGGGTCATTGTTAAAAACAAACAAGCTCTGAACATCTTGAGGGCAGAGGTTGATTGTATGCGAATCCTCAAGGATAACAGTGCCCACATTGTTACTTACATTGATTCGAATGCTTCCAGATTTGACTCACATGGCAAATATGAAGTTTTAGTTCTTATGGAGCTTTGTGAAAATGGATCTTTGATAGATTACATGAATACCAGACTGACTAATAGATTCTCTGAAAGTGAGATTTTGAATATTTTTGATCAAACCTGTAGGGGAATTTATGCCATGCACAGACTACAACCTCCTCTACTTCACAGGGATATAAAGATTGAAAATATATTGATTAACAGAGATTTTCACTTTAAATTATGTGATTTCGGGTCTGTTTGCGGAATCATTAGACCACCAAAGAATCTTGAAGAATTAAATTATGCCAAAAATGACTTACTTGCAAACACCACTGCCCAGTACAGACCTCCTGAGATTTTACAAGTTGCCATCAACAATCAAATAAATATTAGAATTGATGAGAAGTCTGATATATGGGCTTTGGGGGTTTACCTATACAAGCTATGTTATTACACAACACCTTTTGAATTTAACAACTCAGGTAATAATGGTATATTGAGTGGCCAGGTTAAGTTTCCTGACTTTCCAAAATATAGTAAGAATATACAAACATTAATTTTTTGGTGTTTGCAAGTTGATCCTAAAAAGAGACCCAACATTTGTGAGCTGTTGGAGCAAGTCTGTATATTTGAGAACAAAGCATGCTCGTTGGAGAACTTTTATAAAAAAAGAGCTGCTATATCCCAGTTAGAGCTACAAAAGAAACATCAAACTCAAAGAGAGCTATTAGAGCAAGAACAATTGAAAAAATTACAAGCTTTCAAGGAGCAACAAGCCAAATCAATGGCTGAGTACTCCGAGAGTGGCGGTAAAAGAGCTCCAACGACAACTATAGGCAACGTAGTTGCGACCACTCCACTGAGTAAAAGTAAATCTTTACCATCTGTAACATCAAGCTCTGTTGTTGATTTTGACCATGAGTTGTCTCAAAATAAATCTGATTTAGCGATGGACATAGAGAAAAATGAGTCCAAGGAAAGTATCGATCCATTCAGTGATTTGGTAACTTTGGCGAAACTACAAAAACACTCCTATAAGTCTACGCTTGACTTTGATACAAATACTGGCGATAACAACTCATCGGTTAAAACATTTTCAACTTCAAGCAATTCAACAAAAAATAACAGAGGCTTTAAGAAATCCAATACTTCACCAAACTTTGAAAGTGCAAAAACAGGTGATTCGATTGAACAAAGAATGAAAAACTTAATGATGTCTGATGTATCGACCGGAAAAAGTGCAACTGGATATG
Organism: Hanseniaspora lachancei; assembly: GCA_030567275.1. Taxonomy (NCBI): domain Eukaryota; kingdom Fungi; phylum Ascomycota; class Saccharomycetes; order Saccharomycodales; family Saccharomycodaceae; genus Hanseniaspora; species Hanseniaspora lachancei. Next base: position 26,160 of record JAJLRX010000005.1, on the reverse strand, counting down.
GCAAATACACTCTACCTTCAGAAAAGGCACAATCAACTGATCTAGCCAATATCCCAAAGCCACAACCAGGAGCAACACCACCTGCTAGGCCACCAAGAAATCCAAAGACAAAAATGGAACCTCCAACCAAGCCAATCAAGCCTGAAGTACTAAGAGCCCCTCCAAAGCCTAACAAGCCCCACGCCTTAAGGGCTGAAAAATTGATTGAAACTGATATTGAAAAGTTTGACAAAAAATTCCCTAATATAGTTTAAATATCATATAGATTGTTATTTGATATATACTGCTTTTTTAGTCATCGAAGCTGTCCAAGATGAAATCTGCACACTCATCCCATCTTTCTTCCATCAAATCGTATAATCCAACAGAACCCAAACCTGAACATTCACATTTTATAATTCTTCCATATTTCTTTCTGATCTTTGGTTGCGCAACAGATACACCGTTGTCGTTGACTGTGGTTATATTGACAGCATTGCCATCAGCATTGCCTTGATCAAAGGTTGAAACACCATTGATTGATTTTATGTTTTCATTCTCTATTCTATCTAGTTGTATGTGTTCACTTTTGATCACCGTGTTGCCATTCAAGTCATTGCCAATGACAACTTGCTTTTGTGGATTTTCGTCACTTGTGGATGTATTGCTGTCAAGTGTTGATGGTGGTTTGACAATAGTGGCACACGAATTGTTCCCACTCAAAGAGCTATTGTGTACCAAACTTGTGCTGGCATTTGACTCATTGTTTTTATTAACATTTTCACTTGGTTGGAATATTTGATGTGTATTTCCTAACAGTAATAGAGAGTTCTGATAGTGCCAGTCAACCAAGTTAACACCGTTATTTGACGAGAAGTTTTGATGAATTGATTTCAGGTTATTAACACTACTTGATTCATGATTAATGAATGAGATCATGCTTTTACATTTAGCTCTAAATTCCGGGGTTCCCATGTTAGAGACCAACTGTGAGGTTTGTTGATAAGCTTGGAAACCAATTGATACCCAGGAAAATTTCTTCAAATTTACAAAGCTGGATAAGTAATCTTCCCACAAAGACTGCAAAACTGTTAAGCCTAATTGTGGATTATCAGACAGGGGAAGTGTGACATCGATAATAGGATATTCGTTAAGATGTGACCATTCTATAAGCTTTAGAGATGGATCAAAAACTTGCGAGTTATGAAGATTGACAAGGTTTGGAGTAGCACTTGTGATGTTGGTGGATTGCATTGGCAAGTAAATGTTAGGCTCATCATGAACTAATATAACCAACTCTTCAGCCTCTACGACATTTCCTGTGACAATCAACGGATTCTTGACAATGTCCTTGAGCTCGTTGAAGGCAGGTATGTTCAAATAAGGGAAATCTTCAGCATTGTATTTTTCCTTCAGCTGATTGAATCTTTGCTCTTGAATTATACTGACCAATGGATTAACAAGCCTAGTCTCCTGAACCTTCAGATCATCTTGATCATATTCACTATCTTCGGCTTTACCATCTTCATCAAAATTGATTCTCTTTTTATAACCCAAGACTGTATCAATGATTCCTATATCACTGTACATATCAGTTATTGTATGGTTGTCATTTCTTAAACACTTCCAATACTTAGATTGGAAATCAATAATTCTTTGTAAATTTTTCAAAACTTCCGGTTTTGGTAAAATTATCTCACCTGTAGATATTTTTTTGTTTATAAAAGGCTTAGGAGGCTCTCCCATTAGAACTTTGGTGACCTCTAATGCACTGTTACTTATACTGGTCAAATTATATCCACCTTCAAGAAGAACAGTTACATTGCCATTTGCTAATGATTTTACCATATGTGTTAGTTGTCCATAGCACTGTGGCGAAACATGGCACTGCCCAATAACATCACCATCGGCAGCATCAAAGCCCGAAGAAATTATCACAAAGTCAGGATCAAATTCCTCACATATAGGCATGACAATTTTTCTGAATGCATACATGTACTCAACATCATTGATTCCACTAACAGGCCATGTTATGTTACATGAAAAGCCCTCACCCTCATTTTTACCTACTTGGTCAATGTCACCAAGCTTCGTACCTGGATAGAACTTGTTTAGCTCAAATCTATGCAAAGAGATGTATAAAACATTCGGATCGTCTTCAAAGGCCAAATGTGTACCGTTACCATGATGTATGTCCCAATCCAAAATTAAAATCTTCTTCACTTTGTTCGGATAGTTGTCCAAGATATGTCTAGCTGCAATAGCGGCATTGCTGAAAAGACAAAATCCTGAAGGCTTGTCTGGCTCAGCATGGTGACCAGGTGGTCTTATAATAGCAAATGAATTCAAGCATTTGTTTTCAATGACTGCCTTACAAGCTTCAATGGCTCCACCCGCAGCTAATTTGGCAGACTTGAAAGACTCCAAGTTGAAGTAAATTGAGTCTGACGTATTGGTGAGCTCCTTTAGTTGCTTTGGATTTTTATCCTCTAGCCCCATTATTGTTGTTAGTAGCTCATTGGTATGAATCTTTGAGATTTCTTCGTTAGTGGCTGGTCTAATATCGATTTTGGTCATTTTTTCCAGTAAATCATTTTCCTTGATTTTGTTGTAAATCTTTGAAATTCTTCTAGGATCTTCAGGATGAGGGTCTATGTACTCATAGTAAGATTGGTAAATCTTAGAATGATATCTCATCTTGACGTCATAGCAATAACCGGTCTTCAAATCATTTGGTGATGTAGGTTTATTTTCAGTCTTTTGTTTTTTTACAGGACCTCCTATTGCTTCGGCGTGTTCTTGCTTTGCAAAGACACTAAATGGAGACAGCTCCTTATTGGAATTTTCACCCATAAATGCTGACATGTTTATGTGATACTTGGTTTGTTTTTATTGGTGTAATGTTGAAAAAAAAATGTCGAACTATATAAAAAATCAAGTTAAATAATATAAATAAATAATCCCTGTTTTTGTTTTCTTTCTTTTTTTTTGTGTGGGCTGACTACACTGACATTCCGCTGCTCTATTTAATAATTACCGTTTTGGGAAATCATCATTTTAACTATATTTTCTAAATTTTTTCATTTTTTGAATAAAACTGGATTTGAAGCATTAATAGAACCTTTTACTGTTCGTTAGACATATTCACTTAATATACATAACACTTAATGTAAATATTACCCAAAACAAATTAGTTAAAGATGGAAATCTATAGAGATAGTACCTGGATATTGGAAGATCTAATCAAACAAAAGGAAAACAATAAACTGGTTAGTGGTTCTTTAAAAAACATTATTATATCGAAGCACAAACAATTCAAATTAAATAACAAAAACCTGAAGAATGTATTTGCTTGTACCATTGAAGCTTACAAACACTTAGATGTTTTAGAATATCTGTATGAAAATATGAGCTCTTTGGAAGCTGCTTTGACTAAATTAGAGGCCACAAAAGGTAAAGTTCCTAATAAGGTTACTTTATACTTGATGTTCAATGATGCTCTGTTTTCCAAAAACAAAAGAGTACAACTACCTAACAACCATTACCTGAAAAAGTTCATGGATTCCGTAAACAAGAGTTTGAACAAACAATGGGAGACATTCAAGAAAATTAATAAGATCAACAGTATAGACGAATATTTGGCCAAAAAGACAGGTAGTGACAAGCCGATTGACCAACCTCCTGTCAGATGGTTTAGATTGAACTTAGCCAAATTGAAAACATTTGACCAAATTGTTTCAGTTAAAAAAGAAATTTTAGCCAACTTCAAGCATAATGTTGACTCATGGAAGTCAGTTCAAGAAAATCAAGATTGTATTTATGAGGATAAATACGTTCCTTACTTATTTGCTGTCTCAATGGAGTTCAAGATAAGTAGATGTAAGTGGTACAAGTCCGGTCAAATAATCATTCAAGATAGAGGATCTTGCTTTCCTCTGGAAATTCTGGATGTCAAAAAAACTGATTATATCATGGATTGTTGTGCTGCTCCTGGCAATAAAACGAGTTTACTAGGTGGATACATTTATGTTAGGGATAGATTAGAATCAATTGAGGAAGATCTGCCTATGTACGAAAAAAATGAAGATTCCATTCCAAGAGTTGTGGCCTTTGAAAAGAATGATAAGAGAAGCGAAATTTTGAGTACTATGATGAAGAATGCTGGCTTTGAAATAAGAAAATTCAACCCTGACTTAACAGTTTCAGAACAAAGTGAAGAATATTTTAATGAAGATGCTTTGAGAATTGATATTTTCCATGGTGACTTTTCAACTTTATGTAACAATGAAAGAAACAAGAACATTTACAATTCTAAGTTCTTCAAATTCAACAAAGCCATTCTTGATCCATCTTGTTCAGGCTCAGGTATTTACGGAAGACAAAGTATAGACAACTTGAACAAAGCAGATATGGAAAGATACATTGAAAAGGAAGGTGAAAGATTAACTAAGTTATCGTCTTTTCAAACATCAATAGTTTCACATGCTATGAAACTTCCAAACTTACAAAAGTTAACATATAGTACATGCTCTGTGAATCCAATTGAGAACGAAGATGTCGTCATAGATTTGTTAATGAAGCATCCTGATTGGGAGGTTATTCCAAGAAGTGAAAGTATACCTAATTGGAAGAGAAGAGGACTAGATAGTGCTTTTGAAAAACACATTGATGGTAACGATTGTAAATTGAAGGGTATGACCGTTAAAGAGTTAATGGTTGTTAAGGATGCATGCATTAGATTAAATAAGGAAGAAGATGGTGGTATTGGATTCTTCGTTTGTGGATTTCAAAGAAGACAACAGAAGAAATCCAAAAAAGGTAAAAAATAATTGATTTTTTCACTTAATTAATCAATATTTTGTTTAAAGAAATGTATATATTATTAAATACAACGACTTTAGTTAATTCTTTTTAGAACATCTTGAAGGACATCTTCTAAAGAGTTGGAACCGCCCAAATCTGGAGTCTTAATAGCACCTTCTATAATATTGGCATCAACAGCATCGTTGATAACTTGAGCCATTTCTGTATGTCCCATAAATTCCAACATTAAAGCAGTGGATCTAATTGTGGCAATTGGGTTGGCAATACCTTTACCTGCAATGTCAGGAGCAGAACCGTGGCATGGTTCACCAATGAAAATGGACTTACCTACGTTACATGAAGGAACTAAACCTAAGGAACCAACCAATGCAGCAGCACCATCGGAAAGAATATCACCGTATAAGTTAGGAGCAACTACAAAATCGAATTCCGATGGGTCTCTGAACATCTTGTAAACCATGGAGTCAACAATCTGTTCGTTGTAAATGACATTGTCTTGTTGTTCTTTAGGAGATGACTTGTAAACATTGGCACAAGTTTCTCTGAATAAGCCATCGGATTGAGACAAGACATTTGACTTATGAACAACAGTTAGTTTTTGTTTCTTTCCGGTGGTAGCAGCCTTTTGGGAAGCAATTTCCATTGAGATTTTCATTATATTTTCCGAAGCAGTTTCAGTAATTCTTTTTATGGCATCAGCAACCTTCTTACCATTTGAATCAGTGTAAGTAGTTTCATTCTTTATGTACAAATCTTCAGTGTTTTCTCTAACTATACACATATCAACCCTACCGAATTTGGAATTAGGAACGACTTCCTTGACTGGTCTGATATTAGCATATAGTCCCATTTCCTTTCTTAGTTTTACGATAGGAGAGCTGTAACCCGCTACTTTGGTTGTAGGAGATTGAACAGCACCAAATAAGGCACAATCACAATTTTCCTTCAAGGATCTAACTGTTGAATCAGGCAAAGCTTCTCCGTACTTGGTGAATGTTTCCCAACCAGCTTCTAAGGGAACGTAATCAAATTTGATATTACTGAACTGAGGAAGTTTTGTTACATGATTTAGTACAGCAACACCAGCTGGTATGACTTCTTTACCAATACCATCACCTGGAATCAATCCTACGGTAATAGTTTTAGCTTGCAGTAATTTTAGACTTTGTTTGAACATACTTTAAACAATTTACTCTAATGTTGTAAACTTGTGTGTATTTAGGCTATGGTTTATATAATGGTATTTGTTTTTGAAAACTAAGTGTAAAACAATTTTAAATGATAACAAGAGATTTTCGTTTTTCACCTACGACATTTCCATTATATACTTCTTCGTTTCAAGCCTGAAATTCTATGACTGTAATTTATTAAAAAAAATACTGGCACCTGTTTTTCAAAAATGCTTTTAAGGTGACTTTAGTTAGAATAGTCATTCAATTTGAAAATAAATTACAGAGCTAAATACAATTGATTTTTTTTTGCGACGCGATTTTATAAAACAAATAGCATTTTCGTTAATGCGAGAAAAATGCCGGAAAGTTCAACTCAAGATACCGACGGAATATATTGTTAATTATTTCTTTTCCGAAAAACTTCAAAATATCGGACATTCAGTATAAAGTCATGTGACACAGCACGTGAGTTTCAAAATTTTGGGGGGTTTTTTGGGCATCTTTTTTATATACAAGTAAAAACTAAGAACATCTAATTAGCACTGTTTGAATCAAGAACCAAGTGCAATGAATCCTTGTACTGAGTTAAATGCTTTTGCTCAGTTAAAAATTGTTGATCAATCATACCATTCTTGTAGTTGCTGTATAGTGCACCGTACATCTCGTTTTCTTCCATAGCAATATTGGCCTCTATTTTCTCGTTGATTCTAATATCGTAAAACTCTTTCAAGGCCTTGTTATAGGCTTCTAATAAGGAGAGCTTTTCATTTTTCATCAAGTACATGGTTCTTTTAGCCACAGAGTATCCTGATACTTGCACACCTGTAGGATTTATAACTGACCAGTCTATGTCCAGGTTGGTTATTTTGTTTTGTGATTCTATCAATAGTTTGGGTACAGCTAGTTCCCAAGGATGTTGGTAGTAGAATTTATCTTGAATTTTATCCTCTAGGAATTGCAGGCCTACAAATGACTCATCAAAGTCTGCCTTATTGTTGCTATATAAACCCTTTCTAATATTTAGTTTTTTCATGTTTTTTATGTCTTTTTTGATGTAGGAACCATCCAACAAACTTTTTCTTTTTAGAGTTGTTAGGTAATCAAAGTTAATTTCTTTGGAGGGATCGACATAGCTGCTGATAGTCTTCTTACCATGAGCAGCATCAAATGAGGTAAATGTGCTTTTGCTATTCAAAGTATGATTCTTAACTGTATGTTTCAAAGGTGGATACTTCATAATGGAATCGTACCATATCGGTTTCTTCTCATAAACTCTAGCCAGTAGTTTTTCACTAGTGGTTTCAATCAAATTCTTTGTAGTTTTCCAATTTTTTGACATAGTGGTTCTGCAAACAAGCTAATATATCTTTGGTTATCATATTTTTATTGAAAAATGTAATTCAAAATATGTATATGATCTGATGAATTCTCAGTTGAAATGATAAAATAAAATTTTTTCCTATTCTTTTTTTTTGAAAGAAAATTTCCACAAGAAAAAAATTTTTTTTTTCCACTAATAAATTATACGCTGTTTGAGATTTTATATACGCTACCAAATAAAATACATAATTACTTCCAAGCAAAAATATAATTAGATGCTCAAATAAATTTTAGAATAAATGCATCGATAGAAACGGAAGCATATAATCTACCAATAATAATCATACAAACATAACGAATATATATCTCAAAAATGAGTGCCATATTTAGTTTATACTCGTTAACCAAAATCCTTCTTCTTCTAATATGTTCATGTACATATGCTCATTTACAATGGCCATCCATACTCGAAAAATATAATCCAATAACAAACAAGGGTAATCCCAACTCAAGAAATTCTAACAGCATTTTGAGTTTGTTTTGGAAACTTGCAAGAATAGGTGAAAGAGCTAGTTTTTATGTAAGTGTTTCATTGTTTGCTATTGCAATTTCTCAATTAATAAGCTAAGTGTACTATATAGTAAATATGAGTGATCGGACCAAACATACACATTCGGAGACCAAAGTTTTGATCATTGCTAAGTAATAACAAATGAAAAACTAATAATATCTATATTTATATATCAATAAGTTAATCTCTTGAAATAATCTCAAGAATTTTGAAGTAGCAACACATATCACTTGAATTCATAAACATCATTACTACCCGACATCAAAACCCCCAAGTTTTTGTTTCCCACCAGTCTGTTCATGTACAAGCTATCCAACTTACTGTAAACACATCTAACAACCAAATCCTCCATCATCAAGCCATCATCGTCATCACTAGCACTATCAGAAGCGGTTCCTTCGTTCATGGTCTTGTTGTAGGAAAGATTATATTTGACCAACATTTTCAGAAAGTCTTGAAAAAACTTGTAGTCTGTAGGTGGCTTGTAGAATATTAGGTTTTTGATACCCTTAATATCATACTTTCTATAATAATGCAATCTTTCGGTGTACAACAAGACATTCACTTTTTTAGTTCCTCTGATAGCATTGTTTCTTTCAGTTGTCATTTTGAAGTAGTTTCTGGTCTTGGTTATTTTTGAAATGCTTGAATATTCATGCAGATCATCAACCAAAAGAGAGGTGTTTTTGGATATGTAGTTTTTCAGTCTTAAAAAGTCGGTATAGTCAGGAATGTAAATGAGCACACCACTATCTTCATTTTTTATCAGGTTTGGCAAAATAGAGCTTATAAAAAACTTAAATCTATAATCAGGTTCAGATACAATCATTTGGGATGGATCCTTTGATATCTCAAATCTTTGGAACTTCATCTTTAAAATGTTGTACAATTTCAAGTAATTCAATGAAGTTTGCTTTAAATCATTGACCCTTATCAGGTTTTTGAACTTACCGTTCTTATTGAAGCAACAGTTGTTGAATATCAAGTTACTGTTGACACTCAGATTCTTGGTGAAAATCAATGTTTGTCTAAACAAATATTGTAAATTGTCCAAGTAGTAGTACTTGATTCTACCAAAGTCCATATCAGTAGTTTGTTCCTTTGGCAGATTGTTCAAATTGGATTTCATGATGTTGATAATGTTGGCAGAATTTTGATATTCAAACGTTTGGAATTGATCCAAAATAGCTATTTCAATACTACTTAAAAAGTCATCTGTGTTCTTCTTTCCTCTGCTACCTCTGTGGAATTTCTTGTTTTTTGATTTGATTCCTAGTTGCTCATTCATCTTTTTGACATCATCGTCTTCATTTTCCTCGTTTTGTTCAGGCTTAGGCTTGGAATAACTTTCAAGAAGCAACTTCAAACCCAAGGGAGAACACATAATCAAGTCACTGCTGTCAAGGGCAGAGTACAACTTCAACGTCTTTCTGGTGAATTTACAACCCAGGATAAAAAAATCATTTGTGTTACCTTTGAACAAGTACTTGAAATCATCATCTTTCATGGACAACTTGTCCAAGGAATCATCGTCATCAATATTGAATTGATCCTTAAACTTGTTGATTTTATCAACTTGTTCAATACCACTCTTTTTGATAAGGGATGACAAAACATCGTAACAGTTTTGTCTTGTAGGGAGAACTATCAAACACTTGGTTCTGTTGTAGCCTTGATCCTTGAATGAATCATCATCAGCATCGGCATCATCTTGCTGACTTAATCTGTAATTGTTCTTTAGAATTTTGTCTCTGGTCTTGAAAATGTGATTCAATACATGCATGATGTAGATTTCTCTGTACTCAGCCTCGTGCTTGAATTCTTGGTATGTGTACAAAAGATCACTGTATTGGTTTATAGGATCAATAATGTTCTTTTGAACATTGGTAAAGTGATGATTTTTCTTGAACAGATCTGGATTGTTCAGTTTCAGTTTTTGCTTGTATTGATAAGAGTGTAGGTTGTGGAACATCTCAGGAAGTGCAACTTCATTGTCATCAAAATTTAGTTTAGGTTTCATAAATACCATTGTGTTAGTAAGCTCTTCAGTTGAAATAGCCTGGTCATTGTTAAAAATAGGAAACTTAGTCACGTTAAATTTCAGTTGATTTTTCGATTCATTCAACTTTTTCAAGTTGCTTTCATTGTATGAGTCAAAGTGTAATTTGTAATAATCAAGTACATTTGGATTTTCATCGTCTGAATCCACATCATTAGCTTCAATATCCTCATTCACATCTTCATCATCTTCATTCAAAATCTCATCGGACTTAAAGTTTTGCTTGTTGGTAAAGTATAAATCATCCTCTAAGTCATCTTCATCATCTTCAATCTCATCTTCATTTTTGATAAGTTTCAGCAAGGAGTTGTAGACCTTATCTTTAATTTTAAATTCATCTTCTGATTCAGATACGTTTTCCTCAGAGTCATCAGAGACTTGTTCTATAATTTTCTCAACATATTCGTTATTGTTGATTTTCTGCTTTTTGTTATATGGCTTTCTTTCACCAATTTTCTTGATATTGTGTCTTAATTCCTTTCTACCACCTTTGGAATTATTATTGCCCATTATGTATCTACTTGAAAAGTTAGTATAGTTGCTGGTAACAATGCGATATTTGCTTGATAAATAGGTGTATATAATTTCAAATTATCGTTGGATGAGATTGCAGAATTGCTTTTTTTTCTGCTGTGAACATTTGTATGGAAAAATCAAAAAAAAAAAAAGCAATTTAATCGGATTTAATGCAGTGTTGATTCTGTGAAGTGCAATTTCCCAAAAGAGAAATATGTGCTGCCACAAAGTTACAACACACATCAGATTATTAATTTTTTTCCAACTTTGATCAAATCTAAGAGAAAAAATCAGTGGAAAAAAACAAAGAAAAAATAGGAGTTTTCTAACAGTATAGAGCCTTTTGAAGATAACAGTGAAGCGCTGTCCTTCTAATTTGTTTGTTTTTTTTTTCTTTTGTCATCTTTATTAAACATAACTACCAGCATTATACAATTAACCATATAGTCATATATATAAGAATTACTAAGTCAACAATTATTGAATACAAAACATATACTAGTAAATCTATAAGATATACATAACAATTAATAAAAAAAATATTAAAAGAAGACAATAGTATAAACTGGAACATATCAATACATAAACATATTTTCATTCTAACACTATGTCTAATTCTATTCCAGATCCTACGGATATTGATATACTAAATCTGGATATAAAGCCTTTATACACCAATGAATACATCACGAATCTTAATAATACCAAAAGAGAAAACAAATTTAACCACATAGTGAGGACTTTATTTTCCATAATCTACCTTTTGAATATCATCATAACTATTCCCATATCCTTTCAAATAGGAGGCATTGACTGTGGATTATGCTTTACCTTCACTATTTTTATCATATACTTTTCCACAGCAACTATGAAGTTTGTGTTCTTCAATAAAAAAAGTGGTAGTCAATTTGTCAGGTTTATGTATTACATTCAATTGTTCTACATCCCTTCTTTGCTAATGATATGTTTATCTTTCTTTGATAATAACCTAATTAAAAACAATGATAACGCTGATTTCAATATTTTGTTTTTGTCATCAACTTTGAACTTCCTTCACAACCTAACAATTAACCACATTTGGCCCACTTATAAGCATGTCATTAATATTTGGAAATGGGTCATTTTCCATTCCACTCCTTTATTTACATTGTTAGAAGGTATATTTGTTATATTATTTATTCAAACTGTTGGCCAGTATTATAAGGTATTGAAACAACCATACACAAATAACAAAACTGCAATTCAAAGAAGCGTATCAAATCCCTCTATAAATGTGACACAAAGCAGCGCTAACAATTCCAATAAGGCTATTGAAAACAATTCTCTATCGAATTTAGAGAGCGTTTCATCAAGTGATATAATGAAGCATTCTTATTCCATCAACGAACTTCAAGATGACGAAAGTAGTGATGAGGATGATGACGACTTAAGATCTATTGCATCTGTTCAAGATTTAAACTATTACAATAATGAAGATGGACAAACAATCATTATAAAGAAGCAAGAGCCAAACTCATCTTTCTACAACGTTTTAGGACTAGTAACCTCTTCATTCATGCTAACTTTGTCTATTTACTATCTTTACAAGATCTACATTTTACCGAACTTCACCCTCAATGCCATAGAAGCAACATTAATTGGTATCTTTTTTGCACTGGTATCCATCATCGGTATTTATGGGATTGTTTCGAAGAAGGGCTCTGTTCTTGAAAGTAGTTTGATGTTTGCTTATTTAGTGAGATGTATTTACCAAATCAACCCTGTTTTAAGTGAGTCAGCAATGCTAGATATAATGGAAAAGTTAAATCAAACATGGCAACAGCAGATGTCTGTGTTGCATTCAAACAACTTGAACCACAACATAAGAAACTTCTTCTCATCTCAGTATAATCAGACAGATTTGAATTATACAAACAACATAGGCAAGTTAATAAACAAGATTCTATCAAAGGTGATGTTTTATCATAAATCTGACGATACCAGAAACTTTGTCGATTTGGTTGCAGTGTTTTTGTTCAATATTCTGCCTAAGTCAATAATATCTGTTTACAAGATATCGTCAAGCATGATCAAGCAAAGTTTCACAACAACAGTAGTGACAAACTTGACATTTAGATTGCTTGTGTATTACTCAGCAACAAGAATCATACCTACATTGAACAAGTCCATTAAGATTACTTTAAACAACTTGAAACATGATGCAGACACTGATAGAGAAATAGATGAGTTTTTGAAAGACAACGTGCCGTCTCATGACAGTTCAAAGGACATCAAAAACATACCTATTGAGGCCCTGCCAAAGACAAGGAGTTCCTCAATGACTTGGCAAAATGACAGATCGGTCAACAGAATCACGGATTTGATATATGTTTACTCCCCATGTATTTTGATAGCCATGTATACCAATCTGACACTAGAATATTGTAAAGATAACACATCATTGAACGATGGAATGGATGATCAGCTGTGTATTTGGGGAGAGGAGTGTATTCCAAAGATCATAAAGATAGTACTGAACAAGACGAACTTTGCTAAATTTGAGATGAATAATGCCATGAACGATGGTGTGTGGGTTGACAACTGGGCATTTTGGAATTGGGTGAATATATTGTTCTACCTAGTTGTATACTTTTTCGAACTTCAAAACTGATAAACTATTTTTTCTTATATACATTTTTTTCTATTTTTTTTTTTTAAATTCTAATAGAATCAGAAACAAAAAATAAGTTAACAAGAAATATACAATTTAAATAAATATTTTTATTTTCAAGAAATACTTACAAAGGATGCTATTATAAATATTATTGAGTCAGAATATTAGAAAGCAAGATCTCGTCCCTGTACGTCTTTATGAGCGGTACTCAGAGCTTGACTCTATGTTTGCATTAGTATTTCATCATTTCAATAATATTAAATATCAATCTGGTATATGTGACTATACATAGCTGCTTATGAGATATATACCAGCTACAGATTGTGCGGGTGAGGAAGCAGTTTTTGTGAAGGAAAAGTAAGCTCCATTGGGTTTAAGTGATGGTCAACCTCGCGGTTTTTCATACTTCTTGCATGATGAACATGAAAGAAATAAAACACATACTAATTGTCATAACTATGGTTTGACTTCTTAGAAAAGAAAGTCTTTATCAAAATGAATTTAACAATATACACCCCGGCTAGGCCACATGATTCCAAGAGATTGTACTAAATGAGCTTATGTGGGGGAAAGAAGATATACATAAATCAATATGTATACCTAACAGAGTTTAAATAATTGAATATGGGCAATATCATATTATTGTTTAAGTCTCTGTTATGTTTTCCATAAAAGGTTGATCAGGATCGGAGACTTTCTACCCAAAGCAAAATGGGGAAATGCTTGGAAGAAAAGCATAAGCCCAGCTTCCAAAGCATTTATATTCAAGCTTCGATTGACAATTCTCTTCACAACCACTGCTTGGGACTCTTGAATAAATTCTTTATCAAGAAAAGAATATAGACAGTGTAATAAGCCTACAAATATTTCAAAATTGTATTATGGAATGATCATTGATAGAGTATAACCTGTTTATATATGATGGGGGGAAAAAACACTCAACGTAAGGAAAGATAAAAATAAGCAAAAAAAAATTTTTTTTACTTCTTCAAATGTCCCAAAAAGGTAATTTGCACACGTGATCAGTTTTCCCCAAAACAAAAACAAAAAAAAAAGAAAAGAAAACCATCACATGGCTGATACCTAGGTTATTAGCCCCTATTATTAACGAATCTTCCAGAGTATCTAATAATATAACACACAACATAAATGATTATATATTCAATGTGCATTTCCCTAGCAGCCCAGCACCCTTTTTAATCTATTATGTCCATCAATATGTTGTATATATCAATAACTATCTTCAATGGCAGTTTCCTTATGTACTTAGTGTCAAGAATTTCTGTCGCTCTGGTGCATGTGTCCTCACAATTCCGAAGTGCCACCAGCTTGTAGTTATCACTCAACAGCTCCAGGATGATAAATGACTTCAAATCTTTAAAAAGGATGCTGTGGTTCTTGTTCTTCATTCGGTTGTATATCTGTATTGATATGTTGTTGTATATTTCTATTCTTAAGATCTCCTTCCCATTCTTTGTTATCCGTACAAGTTGTTCCTGGTGCTCCTTTGTCCTTGAGTGATATGTGTTGGAATAGTAGTAATGGTATTTTGGTGTTACTACATTTTGTTTATAAAAAGTCAATGCATAGATAAATATACCCAGAGTGATGAGTCCAAGCCAATACATTAATTGTATTTTTGTGTAAGCAGCTTCAATATGCTCAATATGACAAATGTCTAATGTATCTCTGGTTGTTTGATTTTTCTTTCCAATACCAGATCAAATGGAATCCACATCTCTTATCCCGTGTTTCTACATTATTTTATTAGTTTGGAAAAAAAAAAAAATTAGATCCCCTAATAGAACATAGGTTTTTTGAATGTTTCTTGTTGTACCCACAAAACTATGATTGATGCAAAAGAATCTCATTTGTTCATATTTAACCAAGATCAATGTCTGCTAACTACTGGACTTCAAGTCAATACAATAACAACCTATATACAAAGTCTGAATTGAATGATATTCGATTGAGCTTGTTTACCCAGGAACTACAAAAATACGGAAACTATTGGTTAACAATCCCGCTACAATTCAAGGAACAAGAAAGTGGAAGTAACAAGCAAATCTCAATATATGCAAAAGAACTTCACTATGATAGAGACTACAACCTAAGAATCTATCTGTACTTACAACTAATGAAGTTGGGTAAAAAATTCCAGCTTAAGCAAGTCATAGTTTCAACAGCTATGATATATGTGCAGAGGTTCTTGTTGAAGTGTAGTGTGAAGGAGTGTAATGTGTACTATCTGATCACTACTTGCTTGTACCTGGCCAGTAAGGTTGAGGAATGTCCTATTCATATAAAGTCATTGAACTTGATAGCCAGATCGTACTGGCCTGATTTTATACATTCTGATTGCACGAAAATCACCGAGTTTGAATTCTATTTAATTGAAGAGTTGAAGTCTTACATGATAGTGTATCACCCTTATGAATCCTTAAAACAAGTACTGCACAGTTTTACAGACTTTGTCAAAACCAAATTCAATAGTGATGAACAAAGCAACATTGAGGACTACTTGTTGAACTATGAGTACCTCCAGGATACTTGGGCCATTATTAATGACTCATATGTGACTGATGCGCATCTCTTGTATCCGCCGCATGTCATTGCAGTAACAAGTCTCATGCTCTCAATTGTTTTGAAAGGTGAACATCTGGATGAAAAAATAGAGAACTCAAGGAAAATAATAAAAGATATTGAAAGTAAGAGAAATACAGAAAAATACAATAGCAAAACACAAGCACTTAACAAGACAACCAACTCAGACTTGGGCAGCACAATGAATTCTGTCAGCAATACAACAAACACCAATAACGACTCAAAGGACTTCATAATCCCTAATGAGGAATACGATGAGATGCTCATAAACCTTGGTCTGACCGGAGACAACAGTGTACAAAGCAAAAATGTCAAGGACTCTGTGTCTCCAAATATAGCTAATCCGGAAAGCACTGAGCTTGAGGAAGACAACTTCCAATACACCGAGCTGAAAGAGCAGTTAACGCAGAACTCCCTGGAGAAGGAGATGATACAGAAAAAAATAACACTGTTTAACGAGTTCATTGCAAATTCATTGATCAACATGCAACACATAGAAAACTGCTTCAAGGATATCATGATTTTGTACCAATTTTGGACAGGATACTCAGTGGCTGGTCAAGGTGCTAAATATGAGAAGCTACAAAAAAACAGGTACAATGAGGAATGGATAAGATTTTTGCTCTACAGGGTATACCAATCCAAGACATAATGAGGTATAAATTAGCAAGCCAAACATTGAGTACTTTAACCTTATGTCATAAAAGAACTTGCTTGATGGCTTATTTCGTTTGTGCTATTATCAGGGCTTTGACTACAAAATAAAAAGACACAGTATGGAGAACTTGGGTGATGACAACATGTCATTTTTGATTGATTCAGCTTCTATTAATATATACGATCTGATGTTACGATATCATACAAGTGAACATAATTCAAAACGATAACTTGTGAAAAAAATGAAAAGATAATCAAACGCCCCGTTTATAAAATATTGAACATTATTTTTTCTTCACTGGATAAGCCACTGTGCGCTATTTTAGGACAACAGTTGTTGTTCAATCTTTTTAATTCAGCTAGTTAAATCGTTTACATAAAAGCTGATTTTAAGACTGGAAGTATAAATTGGAAGGCAGTCCAAATATGAATCCTGTTGATCTTTGAAAGTAATATTAGTGTTTCTTTCTTTTTTTTTATCTTGATAATGTTAGCACAAAGAATGTTGCTTAAACCATTCACAAATTTTGTTAAGTAAATGAGAAACGTGTTCTCTGCTAGAAATGAGTTTATAGCTGATCCTTACTTTAAGGATCTTAAAACATACTATGATCTGAACTCAAAGATACTGAAATGGTCAAGTTTCACTTTGCTTCTGCTGTTTGGATTTGTCTTTCATACAAGAATGGATTTTGTTGCCAACACTATCAACAAAAATGTGTTTTTGATGTGGGTTATTGATTTGTTTATAGTGATGTTTTTCACGTTACTCCACTTGATCACTAGAGCTCTAATTATCAACACATCATTGCTATTCATCTATAACATTATTAATAAATACGATAACAAAGTCATTAAATACAAAAAGTTGAAATCACTAGTGGAGCAGATATACTACTTCATTTATTTTACAGTCATGACATTATTTGGTTATTTTATATTTTATCAAAGTTTTGTGACCAAAGGAAATCTAAGTTTTGATGATGTTTGGTTTGAAGTAAGAAAAATATTTGTTCCTCATTCTATCCAGTCATCTTTGGCTCAGAGTTCAGAAATGTCTTTTGCTAATTATAACGCTATAGTATTAAACATATACTACCTTATTCAAATATCAGCATATTTGTACCAGCTAATCTACATACTACTGAACTTAGAGACAAAAAGAAAAGATCACACTCAGATGATTATTCATCATGTTGTTACTCTAATACTAACAGTTGGTTCATACACTTGCTCCCTAAACAACTTTGGCTTTGAAAGCAAAAATGATATGGCTTACGGAATTGAAAATTTGAAATATGTTGGGCATTTGATCATGATGACCACAGACACAACGGATCTTTTTTTATCTTTATCCAAGATCTTGAATTATTTGGTAGTTCTACCCTTTGATGAGTTAGGAATCAAAGAAAAAACAAGCAAATTGCTCAAAAGCGTCATTTCAAATGTGTGTGATGCAGTGTTTTTACTAGGATTTGTGGTGAGTTGGGTTTTAGGAAGACATTTGTTGTATAATGTAGTCGTTTACAACTGCTTTAGCAGATTGATTCCAAGTATGTACAGGGAACTAAATGAGAAGTCATTTGAATTATTGGGATATGGAAACAAGCATTTGATTTGGGTTACAGCTTTAGTATCACTACTACTTTGCCTACAATCTCTACAAATCATCTGGTTTGTTGTTATTTTAAAATTGGTTATCAGAGTTGTTAATAAAAAGATTAAGTCACTACAAAAGAAAGAAGTTGAAGATGATATTGTTGATAGTAGATCAGATGACGAAGATGAGGTTCCTGAAGAGAAAGTTATGCACAAACAGATAAAAGTCTCCAGTTCAACAGAAAGCTTGCTGTATAACAAGAAAAGGCTTCCTAACAATAGTATTTACATTTCAATAAACGAAAGTTCAGATACATTGACAAATGAACCATGCAAGTAGTATGAAACACACTAAAAAAGGGGGGGTTTTTTTTCTAAAAGAAAAGAGACTATAGTTAAGCTATATATAATACAATGTAGTGAAATTTGCTTTGTTATATCCATTTGCTAATTTAATTTAGAAATTCTAACGTTTAGATTATATATACGAATATTATTCCCAATTTTATTCAAAGAAAAAAAAATGATGGTAATTAAGATGCCTTTATTTACGGGATTATTTCTGTGATAAAGTGATTCTTACTACACGTTATACCTCAGACATACTTTGGTTTGTTAGTTATCGTATACTACGCATATATGATTACCCTTCCAAAGCCTGTAATAGGAATGCTAGTTCAGTAGAATGATAGTTAAAGCATTTTATGGTGAATGTTTTCTTCATGGCTTTTCAAAGAGTGTCAAGTTTAATTTCCTATAGTTTCCTATAGTAGAGCTTCAGAGGGATGGATTATGAGCAACTTATAAGGATTGAGGTTTAAGCAATTGAATTTGTTAAGATACAAGTATATGCTGAAGCTTGCGCTACATGGAAAAAGTTAAAAAAAAAAAAAAAGAAACGAAGAGCCGGGAATATCATCTCTACTCAGATTTTCTTTGAATTTCACTTTATTTCACATGAATTGTCTACAACTTTGATAAACCAAGGTAATTCAATCCCATAAAGTCTTTATTAATGTCTTCTGAAGCTAATAATAAGCCATTGCGTGCTAGTAGATTTGGTGGAACAAAAAAGCCCATAGTAAAAGGAACACTCGAAGGTGAAGAAATCAGTTCTCAATCGCTAACGGTTTCCACTTCCAGAGCCAGAGTCAAAAGACCAGGAGCACATCTATTGAATCAAATTCCTAAGGAGATTCTTGAGAATGATGATCTGAATGATGCAATCAAACTGCTGCCATCCAACTACAACTTTGAAATCCACAAAACCATTTATAACCTTAATAAGTACAAAATCAAGAGAGCAGCCTTACAATTTCCAGAAGGTTTGTTGATCTACTCTCTAATCATATCAGATATCTTGCAGCAGTTTGTTGATTATGAAGGATTGGAAACAGTTGTTATGGGTGATGTGTCCTATGGTGCGTGTTGTATCGATGACTACACTGCCAGGTCCCTAGACTGTGACATAATCATTCACTATGCACATTCCTGCTTGGTGCCTATTGACATTACAAAGATCAAGGTCCTATATGTGTTTGTAACCATATCTATAGACGAAACACATCTGCTGAAGACTCTTCTAAAGAACTTTGATGCGGGCACAAAACTGGCCACTGTTTCAACCATCCAGTTCAACCCTACTTTGCATAGCATAAAGGAAAGGTTACTTGGTAAGATCGACATCATCACTCCGCAAATAAAGCCTTTGAGTAAAGGTGAGATCTTGGGATGTACCTCAAAGAAACTGGAGCCGGAAGTCAACTTCAACGATAAGGTTGATGCCATTCTGTACATAGGTGATGGTAGATTCCATTTGGAATCCATGATGATCCATAATCCGAACCTAATTGCCTATAAGTACGATCCTTACAACAGACAGTTCACCATTGAAGAGTATGACCAGAGGCAGCTGATAGATGTAAGATCAGATGCCATAGAAAAGGCCAAGAATGCGAAGACATTTGGCCTGATTCTGGGTGCCCTGGGTAGACAAGGTAATAACAAGACCTTGGAAAACTTGGAAAACTTGATATTGAAAAACGGTCACAAAGTCTACAAAATCATCTTGAGTGAGATTTTCCCATTGAAACTGGCTGAATTCGAAGAGATTGACTGCTTTGTACAAGTTGCTTGTCCAAGATTATCCATTGATTGGGGGTATGCATTCAACAAGCCCTTGCTGACACCTTATGAGTGCAACATTTTGTTTGGATTGGAAAAGCCATTGAACAAGAATGACAAAAATGCTGTTTATCCAATGGATTATTATGAAACTAACGGATACGGAAGAGGTAACGTACCTGAGCATAACACTGCCTTTGCTTCGAATTAGAACCAGAAAACTTCATGAGCTCAGATATATATATTTTATTTTTTATTCTTCTTCCTTTTCGATGTAAATATCATCATCCATGTAATTTTCTAAACCTAAGATGGTGTAAACTTCATCGTCTGTGTACTTAAAGATCTCATCTAGTCTTTCCGTGTCGTCCACAAAAAGAAGCTTTAGAATATTATGGAAGGTTTTGTAGAACTTAAAGAACTTCTTGAATGAGTTGTTTAGCAGCTCATTAATAATTAACGGGGAGTTCAATAGATTCAAGAGTAACTTAGACTCTAAGTTTGTCATGAGCAGTGGAAGCTGCTCCTCAAAGTTCACCTTGACATTTTTCTCTATCGAATCAAGATTTATGATGGGGTTCTCTTTGATTGCAAAATACATCTGATAGTCCAGTTCAGATTTCACTTGAGATATAGGGAATATCATATTCAACAAATTGTAGTAATCGTAGATTTGTAAATCGTTGAATAATATCTTTAAAGTTATCTCCTCCAAAGAGCTCAAGCACTTTTCCAATTCATCATTAAGGGTGTTGAAGACTGTTCTTGATGAAGAATCATCTGTAAAGTACGTGAATGAGAAAGGGAGTAACAACCTGGAGTTTATCAGGTCCAAGCAGTTACACCTCAAAATCAAGCTGCTGATTCTCAAATTCAAATCTTTGTTTAACAGCTTGGAAGGATATGTACGATCAAACTGGTTGTCCAGCTCTATTACCAAGGGCTGTTCAATCAGAATCTTATCAAATTTTTTGTAAAAGTTCATGTCAAAAATATCAAGTACCTTATAATCATCAAAACTGGACAAGATAGAAGTCAACTTGTTCAGGTATTCGTACAGCCAATTTGGAGGTTGCAAGTTGATGTTTGCCAGCTCACAGGTTTTATATTGCAATTCATTGTTCAAGTAGAGTTCAATGTTGTAAATGGTACTGTTGTTGCAATACACCAACAGGCTGTCCAAAAGTTTGATCAGGATGTTATCATTGTTCAGCTCAGTCTTGTCCACAAAAATCATTCTGTAAAACGACAAGATCTGGATGTATTCAATCAGCTGAATTGAGTAGTTTTCAAACTTTATGACTTGTTCCAACCTAATCTTGATCATGTTGGCAAACTTGTTGAAGACATTGTTCAAGATGATGAGATCTTCGTCATTCACAAGCTGCTTGATGAATTCGTATTCATTTAATATTATGGAGTGGACATGGGCTAGAACATCACCTAGGTATCTGGTAGAGTTATTGGACAGGATTATCATGTTTTGGTTGCTGATATCAAACTGGTTCAAGAAGTCTTGAACGCATTTTTTGTATTCAATATCAGTGAATTTGTTCAAAAACCTTTGGTACAAGGTCAAATCATTTTCATAAAGATATTGAAGCTTTACATGAAAATTATCCTTGATCAGTGCAAGTTCGTTGCTTTTTGTAAGCAAGTTGATTAAGTGAGTGTATATTTTGTTCAGACCAAAGTTCAAATCCAGTTCGATCTTGTTCAATAACTTGTTGCAGTTCTGGCCCAATTGGATGCATCTTTGCTTTATTTTTATCAATTTGTCTATAATCTTCAAAAAATCATCGGATATGTGGGCTTCATTGTACAGAATGTTGTGCTCCAAAAGATTCAAAGTGAACAGCTTCTGCAAATGTTTCAATACTTGAAGTTCTAGTTTGTCCTTTTCAATGGCTTGGATATCATCATTGAACTGATTCAAATCCTCCTTCTTTATTGATTTGGTCTCGTACTCTTGCAGTGCCACAGACAAACCCTTGAGTGGCTTCATTTTGTCAAAAGAGTCCATGCATGTGTCGTTCAGTTTTTTGTAGATGTTTATAAAACTGTTCATCTCTTCTATATGTGTCTTTTTACTTTCAATGTCAATAAACTTGTTTGAAATTTTGTTGTGTTCAGTATGATCCAGTAATGCATCAATGTTGTTATTGAACTTGAAGTAATATTCAAATGTGTGGCTTTCGGCTCTGTTGATTATACCACTGAATAGCAAGCTGCTCTCATTGAAATTAGCAAGAGATTCAGAACCCTCTATGATCTTAACAAGTGTATCAACTTTCTCCTTTAGTGTATGTTGATCTTCATCACTCACTTTTGTCAAATTACCCTTTGTCTTGGCAGTCGTATCCAGCTTTCTGCTTATCAAATCGTCTATCTTCTTGCTTATGCTCTCCTTGTCTTGATCCCTTTTATAATCATCAACAACGGTCTTCAAGTCCTTGTTGCTTGTGCTCAAAAACTTTTTCATGCTTAAGTTTTTATAGTTGCTAAGAAAATCCATGTTAATGCCATGTGTGCTCTGCTCTGCATCCCCAACATATGCATCCTCAACTTCGTATGTGTTGTACTCAGATATAAGATCCATGTTTATACCTTTGTGTCTATTGGTGTTTTATTTTCATTCTTTTATACATATGTGCTGTGTCTCGTATCACATGAATTGCAATACACGATGAAATCTACATTTCTATATAAAGGGCGTGGAAGAAGAAAAAAAAAAAAAAAAATCAAAACTAAATTCATTTAAAGCTACAAAGTTTTTTCATCAAGTTGCAGAACATAATTTCCATGATCTAAACCAAATAAATTATATACTTCCGAGCCATTAAACGTCATTTCACGCTGAGCTATTATCTCTTGATGTTCCACACACACCATTAAGAAAATTGCTTTGATGTGTTATATTGCCTACGCGCTTAGCCATTGTTTCACGCTGGCATGCCTTATTGATGAAGTTGTCCTCGTAACTTAGTGGGTTGTACGAGCGGGTTTGTGCACTTCTGGTTGATATTTTGTATCCAAAATTGTCATAGCTCTGAACATTGGACACCTCATAGGAAAAGCACTGGTAATCAAACGGTTCGTTGATTTTTTCCAGCAAATGCGTGTCATGTGCACCAATCTCCCTTGGGACTTCAGGTGATCTGTTAACCAATGTGTTATTTGACATGTCTGTCTTTTCCGTATGAGGGCTATCAAGCTTATGCTCTGAACTAGCTGTATAATAGAAGTTGCAGTTGCTTTCCGTAACATCGTATGATGTAGAGTGATCCGGATTAGATGTTACTTGTGGACTGCTTTGTATGATATTGGTGTCAGTGTATATGCTAAATGGTGGTTGCAACTCCAAGTGTGTCAACCTTGCTGGCGACGGAGTAACACTGCTGTCAGAGTAAACTGAATTTGAAGGTATACTGATTTTGTCTTTTTGTATAATGTCATTACCTTCAGAATAAGTGTTTTCTTTAGATGATTCATCGCTTGCATTGAATTTGTTATATTGCCAGTTACACACAGACAGTAACGAGGGGGATAGGGTATGTCTTGAAATACTAAAGGTATTATACCTGTCAGATCCAGCAGACATGTACTTTACCTTTACTTGATTTCTAAATGCATATGAGTTACAACTATGAATGTGGTTGTATGCAATTTTGTTTAAGAACTCTTGGTTGCTCAAGCTTCTGTAGCTAATTTTTCTTTGCAATTTTATAGGATTCAGAATCACTGGAGGTAATTTTGTAATCGGTTTCTTTGATGGGATCTTTTGATTGAATTCAATCACAGGAGTATGCCTCAAAATTAATGGGTTTAATTCATCCAGAGAGTGCTTTTTGGCTTTGTTGTACTTGCCTCTTTTTTTGCCAATTCTGGAATCAGATCTGTACTCTCTTAACTTGACATAGTTTATGGGGAAATGTTTCCAAAGAACAGATTTTGTATTGAGAGCAAATGTGATTTTTTTGGATGAAGCATTGTTATGGTTCAAGTAACTTTTGAAGTCAATTGACAAAAACTTGAATATAGCAGATAAAAGCTGATTCAAAACATCCAAGCAGCCAATTAATTTCATTAGCTTGATTCCAAATGCACATGTTAGCCAAGTTCCTTGATATTTAACCTTCCCACCTCTGATTTTGTTGACATTCAAACTGTTTGGAGATGATGCGAAATTTTCAGGCAGTAAATCGTAATTTAATTCCGTTAGTTTCGATAACCTTGTGGTGTTTTGGATTGTATCCATAGAGGAGTTTAGAACGGCATAGTTGAGAGACTTTTCCGATATGAAGGGTTGCTTGCAAAATTGGTTGATAATGAAAAGAACCTTTGAATGATCTTGGTTGTTACAGTTGGATCTATTCTTGGCAGATTTGATGAAATGTGTATAGTTGTAAAGCAAAATTTCCTGAACCAATTTGAAAAAGGGAGTGAACTGAATGCAAAAAGTCTTAGTATTGAAGATGATTTTGTAGTTAGATAATATTTCTCTTAGCTCAAAGAAGTTCTTGTTGGTGTCGGGAAATAAGTATTTCAAGTCAAACACTATGAACTCTTTGTCCACTTCCACGCATCGTATGATATCGAATTGTGATTTGCATAAAACATCATTGAAATGGTTAATAATTGTATTGGTCATTTTTTGACGTACCAATATTTTAGCTAAATAGGGAGGATTGTGGTTTTGTGTGTAGCAAATTTATAAGCTTAATTGTGCAAAATGCAAAACAAAGGTGAATACAGTAGTAAACTCTCAATTAAGTAACACTCTCTGTTATTTGCATTAAGATTTAAAAGCAATTTTGTTTATAGTTCAAACAAGGTGAAAAAAGGTAGATAAGAAATAATTAGTTAGCAAAGAAGAATTGATAATAAGGTAGCAAATTTGAAGAACAGTTGGATTAACTATCTTTTTACAATTTGGATTTGGTAGTGTTTGTAGAATCTTTTTATTCTTATATTTTAAATGAGACTTATGATAGCTTGAAATAAAAAGACAAATATTTTCAAAGAATATGTCTTTTATATATAAATTAAAAATTTATTTGATATGTATGCTTCTGTAATCTTACTGTAAATAGATAAGTGATTATAGTGATCAAGTGGAATTAATTAAACATAGATCATATATGAACTATGGTAAATAATGGGTGCTGTTTTAGCTGTGGCTGTCACATTTGATGAATGGAGGGGCTTCATAATGCATACAATGCCCTTGTTTTTTTTTTTTTAATTTTATTTTCAAAAATAGTCAAGATTGTTATAGATTATTATGATTTATTTGCATTTAATTAAACCACTGGTCCTGATTAGGAAAAGTGCTTAGAAAAAAAAAAACCCCCATACACCTCTGTCTGGAGATATATTCAAAATTTATTATTATTATTTTATTAAAATAAAATGTGTGTGATATATCTTGCGTGGTATCAGTTCTTTTTTTTTTTTGACTTGTGCGTGCACCTTTAATTAAGAAGTGTTTAATTAATGTGCCATAAAATAACAATCATTATGATCTATGGGGTTTAAAAACACTTTGAGTAGGCTTATTATAATAATCTCCACGGACTATACAACGCTGGTTAGATTTTAAAAGAAAAAAAAAAGAGTAAACGTAAATGTTCATAAGTTCATTAGTATTTCCGGATATTGAGCTTTATGTATATAATTAAATGGTTTCAACCAAACCATTTTCGACGTTGTAGATCATTGGCAAGATTTCCAAAGTGTTGTTGTTGACCTTTTCCTTGATGAAGTCAACACTCATCAACTTTTCTGCTTGGGCCTTAACGTTTTCCAGGGACAAGTGCTTCTTGTCAATTGGTGGAACATCGTCCTTGTGTGCAACCTTTATCTTCTGGATGTTCTCATACACAGGCTTTAAATAGTTTTTTAGGTTCTTAGGTAGGGAGTGGTATACTGAATCGTCGCAGCAGGAGTTGACTGCTCCACAGTCAGTGTGTCCAACTATACAGATCTTGTTGATACCTAGGACCAAAATGGTGAATTCCAAGGTGGACATGATGGTTTCGTCATTCAAGTTCAAGTTGTTCCCAACTGTTTGCAGCCCAAA
>JAJLRX010000004.1:0-65041 GCA_030567275.1 Hanseniaspora lachancei | reverse complement strand
TCTTTTTGTTTGATTATAGGTTTATGTTTTTGACGCTTTTGTTGCTAAGCAGTTCTAGTTTCTTTTCCCCAAACCGAAGCAGGTGCTCTATAGTTGTGAAGTCTTTTCTGTTGATCTTGTTGAAGTTTTCCTGAAAGAGCTGGTGTGAATAATACCTGAAGTTTGCCTGGTTGACCTTTGGCTTTGTGTATGACATTCTAATGAACTCTTTGTATAGACTGAGTGCTCGTTTTTGTAGACCATTGATTTTTCTAACCATTCTGCAACTTTTTTTTGGTTTGGGTTTTAAATATGAGTATTTGGCTGCTACTTGTGATCAATTTGATGCAAAGGTACTGTGTGCATTTCCCTTGACTGACTTTCTTTTCCTAATTTGGTCTTAACATATTTTTTTTTGTAAATCCGATTAATCACCTAAATGGGGGGGGCGACTTGGAACTGTCCGTAGTTATATCCGATCAACGTAAAAGAAAAAAAAAAAAATACACTTACGTAGGAGATTGCCACGTGCAACCGATCTACATCAATTTCATTTGTCCTGAATTAATCCAGCATGTTTACAGATTTCAATCTAACTAATGAAAAAGGTAACAAATGAACATATATTGGAAACAAAAACTCATTTTATATGAATATCTTTTATGTTGTAGTATTGACCACTTGTTTATTGTATATGAACCATCACTTAGATCTATCACATATTGATTAGAATGGTGGATGTGCGGACATAATGCATGCGCTTCCCTAACCAAATTCAATATTCTTTAACTTCTTTTTGAAGATCGCTTCCATATAGATTTCTCTCCTTTTTTTTTTTTTTTTAATTTTAATTTTTGTTTGTAGGAAGGTTAAGTTTTAAGGTCATAATTGATTAACTTTATTTGGGATTTGAACGTCTTCTATACAAGTTACATACTTCAACATCAAAACTAAAATCAAAATGGACTCAATCGTATAGAGACATTGGGAATATTCACAAAGAAAAATTAACCATAAATATACATTGTATTTTTAAAGGGATAAATAATAAAAAAATCAAAATAATATTAATATTGCTACTCACATGTTCATTTTTTTGTTCACCTAAATTTCATTTCCACATAAAATATCTAAAGAAATATGTGGTGTTTTGTGCTAAATGATGCCATTGAAATGCCATAATCACCATTTTATTATATTATATTCTATGCTTTAAGAAAAAGTACCAATTAACATAGCTTTATATGTCATGTTTGAGAATGAAAGTTCTCATTGTTTTTTCTATTGTATACAAAAATGAAATGTAAATGAAACATTACAAAATGTAATGATTTCTTTTAGATTGATGATTTTATTCATTATTGTACGTAGATATATTTTCACAAGAGAATTAAAAAATTATGGAATCTATCGTAAACAAGTTGTAAGACAAATTGTTGTTTGAATATCCAATTACAAGCTGCTAAATAAACAAAGTATAGTTTAACTTTTTTACAACAAGGGGTGATTTGAAAAAAAACAAGTGATCTACTCCGATTCTAAAATGAAAACCCCCCCCCATTAAAAAGTTCAACATTTCTTTTTTTTTTTTTTTCCATTTTGAATAATTCTTCTATGTTCATTATCTTACGAATTCTTTACTTCGACTACAGTAATTTGTATTCTGTAATACGAATAACATTTAATGAATTAGTTACATTATTGAGTGAAGTTTTTGTTGTTTAATTGAATACTAACAACTGTAAGATAATTAAAAAAATAACATAAAAACAGATATATCAATATCAAAGTGTATAAATTATATGCATATATCTCTAGATATCATACATGATATTATATATACAAGTAAATAATACAATCCCTAAAGAACTATTTTCTATCTATTTTCAAATATAAGGTTTTATCTAACAAGGTTCTTGTATAAATTATATACTAGCCTCAAAAAATAATAAGAATAGAGTACATTTTTTTCAAAAATTGAAACCTCAAAAAAAAATTCAAAAAAAATTAAATTAAAATAATAAAAAATTACACAGAGTAAAAAAAGCTTTACAGTCCTTCCATAATTTTGTAGATATTCATTTGTCAAATAAGTACAACGAATATTTTTTATAGCACCACAGATAAGGCTCCAAAATGGATAATACTTTCTCTGATAAATCAAAAGCCAAACGAATAGTTGCAAAAAAAGCTTGTCTCAACTGCAGAAGTAAGAAAATCAAATGTGATGGTGAGGTTACTGTCTTTTTAGAGGGTAAAAGCCAATGCTCAAACTGCTCTCAAAATAACCTTGAAGGTTGTATTTTTCTTCCTAGCAAGAGAGGGGGAAGAAAACCCAAAGGGAAAGTAAATAAAAATAATAAAACATTGAAACCAGCTCAGAAAATAGACGATCACTTATTACATAATCATCATGTCCAACCTGCTTATTCTCAGCATCCATCTATGGGACCGGGCAATCAACGCATTATCAACTTCCCTCATAATTATGTACATCCTGGCATTTCTCCAGTGTATTATAATATGATTCCTGTTCATCCACATATGCATCCTAATGTAGTTCCACCCTTCCAACAAAACAAAAACTTTAATCAACTGCCCACTCATGTTATTAACCCAAATACAGTTATTCCTTATTTTCCATCCAACATCCACGACCAAAAATTGCATAGAAGTTCTTTTTCCAACATTAATTCTGACAGGTCTTACTCTAATTGTGAGAACACACCAATAGATCAGCCTTATAATCTTCCCTCGGTTCAAAACTTTCCCAAATTTCAACAAATCTATCGACCAAAGGCTCACATGTTTCCCCAGCAAGTATTTGCATTCAATTCAAAGAACTTATCTTACCCACAAAACCCAGATCACAACTCAAATGCTGTAACTCCTATCAACCACACCAAGTTTCTTAAAAAAAGCCAGTCTCTAAACAGTTTGTCCCACTTCAACTCTGCTCCCATATCGCCACGTTTACCAAGCTTTTCAGAACTTAATGTAATTGCAAATAAAAGAAATAAGAGTTTGAATGTAGGTAAGTCGGGATTTACAAAGTTACCGGAAACAATCAGGCAATCTGAAAAAAAAAAAAAAGGTAAATAAATGAACAAAAAAAAAAAGTGTAACATATCAATAGTAAGGATTCTCTTTTGAAAAGAAACCTTATTTCATTGAGGTAACAAAATAAACAAGAAATATAATCTCTTATTTCTTTATATAAAGCTCTTTTTCTTCTTTACTTTTTCATACCAATAAGGTATTCATCATGACCAATGTTTTCTATTCTCTTAGCCTTTTCCAATACTTCCTTTTCTTGTTCTTGCATGAATAATTCCATCTTAGCGGAGTACTCGCCACCCAGCATTCTTACAGCTAGTAGCCCAGCGTTTGTTGAGTTGTTAATGGCAACTGTGGCAACTGGAACACCTCTAGGCATTTGCAGAATGGAGTGCATCGAATCAACACCATCCAAAACAGATCCTTTCACTGGAACACCAATGACTGGAAGACTGGTCATGGCTGCAACCATACCTGGCAAGTGTGCAGCACCACCAGCACCCGCAATGATGGCCTTCAATCCTCTCTGTCTAGCAGAGGTTGCGTAATCAAACATTCTTTGTGGGGTTCTGTGCGCTGATACAATGGTGACTTCATATGGGATATCGAACTTGGCCAACATATCACATGCAGCCTTCATAACAGGTAGGTCGGAATCACTACCCATGATAACACCAACTTTGGGGATCTTTTCCAGTCTTTTTGAGGTTCCTTCGACATATTTCAATTTATCCTCACATGAGGCCATGGAGTCACTGATTATGTTGATGTGGCCCAGCTTTCTCTTTGGCTTTGATTCCTTTCCGTAGAGATACACAGAGCCGCCCTTGATTTCCAATGCTCTTTGACATAGTTCGAGTTCCTTACCTGGCTGGTTATCATCTCCCAGCACGTTCAACATGATGGCATTTGTTTCATTGCTGATGAATCCCAGTTCAGGAATTGGTAGACCCAAAACAGCTCTTAAGTGAGCCTCAAATTGTGAGATGACACATGCATCAATGGTGTAATGGCCTGAGTTGTGTGGTCTTGGTGCAATTTCGTTGATCAAAACATCACCATCCTTCATCAAAAACATCTCCACACCAAAGATCCCGCATCCAGGAAAGGTTGCTACTGTTTTCAAGGCCATTTCCTTAGCAAGTTCAATTTGCTTGTCTCCAATTCTGGCTGGAGCATAACAGGTGTGACAGATGTTTTGTTGATGAATGGTTTCAACAACAGGGAATGACTTCACCTCTCCATTTTGTTGCTTGATAATCATCACAGCCAGTTCCTTTTCAAATGGGGCAAACTTTTCCGCATACAAAGGTCTATCCTTCAAGAACTCCAAGGCTTCTTCCAGATCAGATGATGTGGATACCACAAAGTTTCCTCTTCCGTCGTAAGCTTCAGTTCTGGATTTCAACAAGTACGGGTATCCAATCTTCTGACCCATCAATGACAAACTTTCCACATTGTTTTCAATAGCATATGATTCAGCTACTTTGATATCGTTTTTGATTAGGTGCAGCTTCTGCAAGTACTTGTCCTTGATAAGGCCAATTGTTTCTGGAGATGGATGGATTTGTAGATTTGGATACTCAGAGGAAACTTCCTTCAAAGTATCAATGTCAACATGCTCAATTTCAATGGTCAACACATCACATTTGGCAGCCAATGTCCTGATGTCATCCTTGTTCTTGAATGAACCGTTGATGTGCTCGCCATTGGAAATTTGCTTTGCTGGAGAGTTTTCCCCATCCAAAATTATGGTTTTGATGTTCATTCTGCTGGCTTCCTCAATTAGCATTCTGCCTAATTGACCACCACCTAAAATACCTAGAGTTTTTGAATCCATTGTTAGTTATTATAGATTTTGGTTATTGATGTGTTTGAATTAGATTGCTTCTGATCTGGTTTTGTAGTCTGTCATTTACATTATAGAAATAAACATGTTCTATAAAGCTATATAATGTCTAGATTTTATTATAAATGATTTTTATAAGGCAGATGTTTCAAGAGTTCAAGATTATTATTTATTTTTTTCTTGTTTTTTTTTTGGAACTTCTGCTTAAAATTGTATATTTTTTACTGCTTTTTTTTTCCCATAAAAAATATTAATGGCAACTTCAAATGTTGATTGTATCACTGTTACCCTGATTTGCTTAATTATCTTCTTTTGATAATAAGCCAAAGATCACATGACCTGGGCTTGCTATATCAGCCCGTGATCGGAAATAACATAACCGCGGCTAATCTCCATTCTTTAAGTATTTTTTTTTTTTTTTTGGGAAAGAAAAGAAAATTTTTGGAAATAAATTCTTGGTGTGTTATTTTTTTTTTTTTTTCAACATTTAACAGTGGCAAAAAAATAAATAATACAAATATGTAAATTTTCTTGTTTTTCTTTCAAATAAATCAAATGTTTGATAAACCAAGTTCATTATTATAACTAAAACTAGTAAACCTAAAATCGGTTTTTCTATTCACCATTTTTTTTTTTTGTTTAAAACTCATACATCTAATATAGGTAAATAACCAACAACATGAATACCAACGCCAGAGCCCCAAGAAACAACAATAGAAGATCTGTCAGAGGATCTAATGGTAAGAGTATCTCTTTCCAAAAGGCTGGTAGAAGAAGATCTCCAGCTCTCGGTTCCAAGCCAATTTCTGCCCACGACAACAAGGCTGAAATCTTGCATCAATTGAAGGTTTCCAAATTGACTGCACAAAGTATTGCTGAAAATCACAAAAACCAACTCTTGAAGCATTCTAACCAACAAGCTGCTATTCTTTCTAAAAAGGTTTCTGTTGCTGGGTTACCTGCTGATGTCAACGAAAGATCCATCAAAGTATGTCTTTTAAATGTGGCTATTTAATGCCAACAGAAAAATGGAAATAAAAAGTGAAAGCTGGCTTTTACTTTCTTTTCAACTTAGTGAGTGTTTTTTTTACCCATGATCCATTATTTTTATTTTCTTTTTTGTTTCCTCCTTTTTAATATCGCAGGTTGATATAAACTGTTCAATAGTGAACTTTAGTGAATTGCAAGTGTCTTTAAACAAATTATAGAGAAAGATAGAAAGAAAAAAACAAAGAATATTAAACAAAAATCTCTTTTTTTTTTCATCTTTCGTTTTTAAAGTGACTGTGAGTTTGTTTTTCTTTTGTATATGCTGATAGCATTACAGATGTGTTTTGTACAAAAGGAGTACTGTTTATTGGGGGTTTAGTCGCTTTGGCTGTGTTTTTGGGTTATGTTCTTTTTGTGAATGTATTTTTCTTTTGTTAAATAGAAACAAATGTGAATACCTTAAAGAATTCATTGTTGCTACTTCTGATTTACTATTCAAAGAAAATAGTAACGTTTCAATGAATTTTTGAAAAACATTCAGTAATGCATTCTGCTTTTTGTTTTACTACTGAGTCACTACTGTATTTACTGTCTGCTTTCTTTCTGAATTTGTTTAGAAAGACTATTTGAAAACCAGCGGACTGTCTACATGGTCTGAATTAACACAGATGAGCAACCCTTGGCCTCAACAAATGCTTGCTTAATGTTATGGAACAGTATTTATAAAGCTTTACAATCACTTTCAAAAATTTTAGAGAAAGGCACTTGAAAAACGGAAAAGATTAATAAATATAATTCGAGACATGTGAAAATTCATCTCATATTTTTCCATATCTGAACCTTTGCCTTATTCTTTTTCACTAACAATTATCATATTCATTATTTTAGCAAATTTTTGCTGTGACGTT
Source organism: Hanseniaspora lachancei (assembly GCA_030567275.1). NCBI lineage: Eukaryota > Fungi > Ascomycota > Saccharomycetes > Saccharomycodales > Saccharomycodaceae > Hanseniaspora > Hanseniaspora lachancei. The sequence goes on along the minus strand of JAJLRX010000004.1, from coordinate 58,258 downwards.
AACACAATAAGTTGGTAACGCCTGTTAATGCTGTCTTTATCGAGATTTCTTTGATTTCTAAAGGTCATTACATCAGTGGATGTACTTGCTTTTAGGTATCAAAGAGATCTGTTAAAAAGTACAGTAACAGGTGCGATTTACTTTTTATTGTGGCTTTCCTTTTTTTTTCATACTTCCATTCCTCATGTAAAGGATAAATAAAAGGATTGGTCACATCTAGATTCATTTAACAAAATTAAATTCAAAAATAGGAATTCTTTAACACTGCTGTTGGTGGTGTTAGACACATTGAATTATTCTACAACCAATATGGTAAGTCCACTGGTAACTGTATGATCACATTTGTCACTTTCGAACAAGCTGCTGCTTTGGTCAAGAATTACAATGGAGCCCCAATCGATAATGGTAAGTCCAAGTTGAAATTGTCGTTAGTTGTTGACACAAGCAGACAAACTCAGCCAACTGCCTTGGCCGCCAGAATTGCTATTCCAAACACCAACGCTAAAAGCAGCGGTCCAAAGGACATCAAGAGAAAAGTAAAAGCATTGGCCACAAAAGCCAAGACAGCTAAAAAGTCAGTTAAGAAGACCAAGGCCACCAAGAAGCCAGCTCCGGTGAGTTTGGAAGATCTGGATAAGCAAATGAACGATTACTTTGCTCCACCAACTCCAGCTGGAAATTAATCTTTTTTTGTTTTGTTCCCATTTGAGGGAAAACAAACAAGTATGCAAAAATTAAAAAAAATTGGCCTATAACTCAAGGTGCCTATATATATTAATAATAATTAGAGCTTTTAAAACTAAATTATCTGCATTGAAAATCAGAAAATAGATTGGTGCTATATACAAGTTCATATTTTCTATTACTACTTCTTACCAAATCCAAAGAAATCTTCCCATATAGAGTATGAATACTTGTGACGGTCCTTTCTGGTCGACACTTGCTGTGCGTAAAGATCATTGATGTATGCTGAGGACAGTTTGTTTTCTGTGTTATTGACTTTTGCCTGCTGCCTGAAGTACTCCAAGTAGGCCTCATCGTCGTCAAGACCTCTGCCGAGCTTGACATCGTCAGCGGTTCTTTCGCCATGGTTGTTGAACTTGTTCTCTCTTCTGATTCTGTTGGCTGACTTCACAGCTATGGCTGTGCATACTGCTATCAAGGCAATGTATCCAAGATTTTTTGTTGCGTGTCTGAATAGGTATTCTTTTTCTCTTTGATTCATGGTATAGCTGTTCTAATAAAGGTACAGGCGGTTATGTTTGGTGTCTTCTTTTCTCTTAGATGTCACTACGGATTCATCTTCTCTTTCTTCAAAGGTTAAGAGAATCAATTGTATAGCAAATTTGAAGAATAGAAAAGAAGAGAGAAAATGTGCGACAAGAAGTAAAAAGGTGATTTAGTTTTTTTTTTTTTTTTTTTCGAAAAATACCTTCAGTAGACATGGAGGTATGATCTTTAAATCCGGCATTTATGTTTATTTATATATATTTTTTTTTGAATGGCTAAACGAATACTGATAAGAATATGACTCAACATGTCTAATTGATGCAAAAAACCAGGGGTTTTTAATAAAATTTGAAAACTATGGAACATGCTATATCTGGGTCTGTTTCCGGAGTTATCTCAGTATCACTAACATACCCACTAGTGACGCTATCTACGATTTTACAAGCTCGAAAGGTCATCAAGAATGCAGATACCTTGGAGAAAAAGCAAAGCATTGTTGATCAGATAGCACAGCTTTATGAGAAAGGAGAACTTTATAATGGGCTTTCATCATGCATATCTGGAGTAGCAGCAACAAACTTTGTCTACTACTATTTTTTTGAGACACTGAGCAAAATCAGATTGAACCGCACCAAAAGGAAAAACTTGACATTTGTTGAATCCACCGCCATTGGGTTTGTAGCTGGATCCATCACTGCCATAGTGACAAACCCTATATGGACTGCAAACACACGATTGATCACAAGCTCATCCAAGGATCAAACATTGATAGGGGCCGTCAAGGAGATCATTTGCGAAGATGGTGTTATGGCCTTGTTTAAGGGGTTGAAGCCAGCATTGATACTGGTTTTAAATCCAGTCATCCAATACTCAATCTTTGAACAGATGAAAAACTTGATATATGTTTCCAGAGAGGACATCACACCAAGGATGTCCTTTGTTCTGGGTGCTTGTTCAAAAATCATTGCAACTGTGCTAACCTACCCAACAATAACTGTTAAAACACAGTCACATTTGCAAAAGGATCAGTCAGTCATTGGTATGCTTAGAGAAATCATTGAAGAGGATGGGTTCTTAGGACTTTTTAGAGGGTTGAAGCCAAAGATCATTCAGAGTGTGTTGACTTCGGCATTTCTCTTTTACATGAAGCAAAAAATAATGGATCTTTTGAAGTTGTTACTCAAAATGAAGAGAAGACATTCCATTAAAATGGATTAGTTCTTTTATGATTTATAGAGTTTGTTTTTCGCATATGAAAAACTAAATATTAAGGTTTTTATATATACGGGTAAGGTTAAGCTAAATCTCAATAGTTGTTTATTATTTTCTGTTTCAAATCGCATCATTGTTATAAAGTAAGTAGTTATTGACTACATCAAATGTATAGAAAATCACAGCATTTGCGGGAGCCGCTCTAATCAAAGTAATACCCAGACCATTGTAGAATCCATGTATACCTTTTTGGCTCAAAATGCCTTTGATGGCTGATGAAACTGTTGTTTTATTATCTATTTGAACCAAGGACTTCACAGTGTCAACTGGAAAAATACTGAAATTGAACATGATACCCGCAAGTGCCCCACTAGCCAGTGAGTGCCAAGGTTTAGACTCGTTGCTTTTAGTTTTCAAGTATTTCTTGGATATTTCATATGTGGAAAACCATACACATCCACCTAGTGATTCTCTTAAAAAGGTACTGCTTTGTCCCTTCCAAAGACCCTTGACTCCGTTACTTTTCAAGGTCTTGGAAATGGTGCTGAAAACTGTATTGTTATTGGCCGAGTTTTTCAAATTTGCAACTTGTAGCTTACACTTCACGAGTTCAACGGGAGTAAGCACAAATGATGCAAATGACCCTGCAACACCACCACTGATGATAATCTTCTGAAAATCAGAGAAGTCGTTGCTCAGAAGCTTATAGGTTTGCCCATAAGATACAAACAAGACTGCATTTTCAAGAATGGCACCAAACATTGGTGATCCCACACCTTTATAGAACCCCTTGAAAACCCCCTCGTTCTTGTAAGTGGATGTAATACAATCCATGGTAGACTTAAAGCGGCCCTTGTTGTCTGTTTGGAGTCTGACCTTGATGGTGTCGAATGGAAATTCCACGATTTTTCCTAGCATGCCTGCAGTAGCACTTGCTGTAAGTTCATATAATATTTCTTCCATCAGACAGTTAGCTTTAATTTAGGTGTCCTTGGTTGTTTTATCGATATTATTTGTTAAGATAATTCAAAGCATATCCATTGACATACGTTTTTATTGTAATATCAGGCTCATCAAATTAACCAGAAGAATCTCTTTTTTAATAATATTTTTTTAAAGTAGATCAACATGGTTTAATATTAGACACTATACTCGATTGATTTCTCGGATCTCAATGCCGAGTTTTATGTCCGATGATCAATGATTCTTGAAGCCGATCACGAGTAAAAAATAGTACATTACTGCCTGAAAGAATATTATGCATTTGAAGTAAACAATTTAGTGTATAATCAGTTGTTTCTTTTCTTCTATCTTTTTTTTTTCTCAAGTGAAAAAATGTGGATTGAACTTGAAACATGGCCTAGTAACAATTTCCTATTTGGGACATGTTTTCTGTCTAAAATATTTTTTAACAACTTCTATTTCTCTCTAAAAGAGAAAAAATTTTTTTTTTGCTTTTTTTTTTTTCTTGCTTTCTTTTTACTGAATTTGGCTTGAAGGTGAAAAAGAAAAATTTCTTGCTTTCTTTTCAATGTGGAAAATAATTATTAATTATTATAATAATCTTATTACTTAACAAACATTGCAGATACTTTTATTATCACCAAGGGATAGTCCGCTGTATTAGCTTAAAGAAATTATTTAGATTATTCACTATTAACCAAAAAAAATGAAATACTTAGCTGCCTACTTATTATTAGCCCAAAACGGTAAGGAAACCACCGTTGACTCCATCTCTCAATTATTAGCCACCGTTGGTATTGAAGCCGATGCTGCTAGAATTGAAGCTTTATTGAAGTCTGTCGAAGGTAAGACTGTTGAAGAATTAGTTGCTGAAGGTAACTCCAAGTTAGCTACCGTTCCAGCTGCTGGTGCTGCTGCCGGTGCTTCTTCTGCTGCTGCCGGTTCTACTGAAGCTGCTGCTGAAGAAAAGGAAGAATCCGCTGCTGAAGAATCTGACGACGACATGGGTTTCGGTCTATTCGATTAAACAAGTAATTTCAAATAAATATAATATATATAAATGATTTTACTGAATGTTATTCAGTGAGTGTATATACAGACTAAACATGAATCAGAGTATTGATTTCATGATATGTAATTCCCAATCTGAATAGCATCCCTAGTTTGCTTCAAACATGCTCTATCATTTTGTTTGTTTCTTTATTTGTTTGTAATGTAGTTTAGTCTTCATATGTTATTAATTGATTATAAGGGCTTGTTTGGCACGTGACTACGTCATAAAAATTTTGCCTCTTTGTTTTTTTCTCTCTTTAAAAAATCTATTAAATCGTCCTCGTTGTACAATTTTTCTGCTCCCCTTTGGTAATCAAGGAATTGATGTTAAAAATCTTTTCAGTACCATAAAACCTTTTAACCAGAGCATCTTGTCAAGTAACTAATATACACATACTATTACTGTATTGAATTGACTGTAAGAAAAAAAAACACATGAGCACTGAAGTAAGCAAAGAGGAAGCTGTTGTTGAAGTCCCAAACACCAGTCTAATAAGCATAGCATCATTTTTAAAGCAACTAAAAGGTAAAAAAGTTCTTATTAAAAACATATCTGGAATCTGTTACAAGGGAACACTTGAGTCTATAGATGCGTTCATGAATATTTGCTTGCAAGATGCAGTTGAATACTACATGGAAGATGCCGATGATATAATTGCATACTACGAAAATGAAGTTTTTGTAAGAGGATTTGGTATTATTCACATGTCAGAGTTGTAATTATCAATGAAAACCTTTACGGATCTATAGGTTAAGATAATTAATCAATTATTGATAATCTAATTATATAATTTTTTTTAAGTATTTAAAATTGAAAAAGGGAATATTTATATACATTCATTTTATAACTATATTATATATACAAATGTATTATGGTATTCAGTATATTAACTATCTGATTATATCTAAACGGCATTCATATTCGTAAAGTTACTTTTCATCTTACATCTCTTCAACTATGACATAAGCAATTAAAAATGAATGCTGTTTTTTGAAATACTCAATTCATAAAAAAAAAAAAAATAAACATACACACATCATGTAATCATATAGTTGTTATTTTCATTATTTGTATTTTTTTCTTTTAAGAATTGTGATTTTACTTTACTGTTTATTTTTTTTCATTGATTGTCATCGTGACACCTATACATCATCTTTTATATTTCATGTTCATTGTAGATTTTAAACGTCGTAAACATATTTGTCACCCTTTAAGTGCTTGGCGGTCTTTTGGTAGTGAGAGTAGTATGTTGGAATGGTTAAACCACAAACACCGAAAATCATGATGTAGGTGATCATACCATATCTGACGTGCCACTTAGCCCATTGGCCACCAGTAGCACCTCTTGGGGTCTTTGGTAAAGTTTCGTAGAATTTAACAATCCATTGGAATCTTCTGGCAGAAGAAGAAGCAGTGGAGTTGATGACGTTTGGAGAACCAATCTTTGGAGGAATTAAAGAGCTTAATCTGGACATCGCTTTTTATTAGTATATATGGGTTTATACGAGGATTTAGGCAATTTTCTCTCTTATTGAAGGATAACAAAGACAATCAAGTGTGAGTTGAAAGTAATTAAATCTATACAAAACAAAATTATCTAGTAGAAAAAATTAGTAGTTGACGAGAACCAGAAAAAAAAAAAATTTTCTTTTCGCCTTCATAGAATTTTGGCTGTGCGTAACTGCTTGCCGGCACGCACTACCATTTCTTTGATATATATTTTTTGGTTTTTGGTTGGTTCACACGCATATGCCTAAAATACATGTAGTTTTATTTTTTTTCTCAACCGTAGTAAATCATCCAAAAAACCCCGTATACATCAGTTAGTAAACCTAGTTAGACACGTGATTCAAGCACGCTCATTATTTCTTCTAAGCTTTCACATTTCTTTCCATTCTTAACATGTTGCTCATAATGTTCAATCTTTTTATAATCTTCCCACGATACCAATCTTCTATCATTATGCCTCAAAAATTCAAAATCTTGTAGTTCATTACTATTCTGATTACTTGACATATCCAAATTCTTGTAGTCTTTATCAACTATTGCGAATGTGTCTAGCATGGTGTTTGCAATGGTTCCAAACCCTTTATTTTTCAACCATCCAACGCTTTTGATTTTGCCTGGGTTCTCAGCAATCAAATGCTCATACTCCTTGAACTGAGGGTTTTCAGTTCCTATTGACAATATGACCAAATCATTATCGGTCTCAATAACCTTATCAGTGGAAATGGCCCTGCTTGGATTATCAACATCCATGACATTCTCTCTGGAGTATAGTTTCCTGCGTTCATTATCTATCTTGAAAGGGGACTGTAGGAATTTCAACTCCCACTTCATTTCACCATTTTCAATGTCTGTGGAACTTTTCTTAGTTAGTTGTATTTTTTTCGCTAGTGCCCTGGAAAGCTTTTTATTCATATCATGTTCATAGTACTTTGGGTTGATGTAACCTGTGACTCCATATTTGCTCAAGCCCCAAAGTTCTCTAAACTCCTTTGTCCCAAATCTTGCACTTTCAAAGTCTCTTCTACCGATGATGTTTATTTTCTTTAGTGGTGCCTTATTGATGATATCCACAAAGTCCTCGTTAATATCGCTCTTGTTGATTGTTTCCTTGTCGTATTTACACATTGTTAGCAGCCTACATATATCAAATGCAACATTTCCATTACCTACAATGTTTATGTGTCTTATTTTCGACCAAAAATTTTTACTTTTCCAAGTTTGAGATACATTCTTTGATTCAGGATAATTGTTGTACCAATTTACAAGATCTTTAGCCTTCAACGTATTTAAGTCAGTTTTGTTCTCTAGTTGATAGTCTCTACTTTTTTCACACCCATTGGCTAAGTACAAAAGATCGGACTTTGCAATGAGTTCCGCATACTCGTCTTTCTTTGTGAAATTGTAATTACCTACAAACTTGACAATGTTATCTTGATATAAACTCTTGTCAGCAAATATTTCCTTGAAGATGTCTATACAATTCTTGATTTCGGGATGATCTGGAGCTACACCACTTCTGACTAGTCCAAATGGAACGGGTAATTTATCCCATATATTTACATTCAGTTTAAATTGTCTTTCAGCCGGGCTCAGCTTGTTTAGCTGAAGAAGTTTGAAACAGGTGTACATTCCAGAGGCACCAGCCCCTATTATGTTGATATTTTTGGTGATTTTCTGATTCTTCAACACACCCATAGCTAAAACAAAGCCTTGTTTTTTTTTTTTATTTACAGTTATCGAATTCTTGGTTAAGTTTAAGTACATTACACTTCTATAATGAATATCTTTAAGAATACAAAGTGCATTGATTTTCTTTGTGTTACTTGTCCTAAGATGGCAAGTAGTCACGTGAAAATTCTCTGACAAAAAGCCTAACCCAACACCGATTTTTATACTTGAAGAAAAAAACGCAACCAAATGTAAATTATTTTAAACGTCATAATTAAATAAAACAACTATTTTTTATGTTTTTGCAATAGGATATAAGGAGAGATAGAAAGATGTTTATGATGTTTTGTTTCCACCATCTTATCAATTTTTTACATTTCCAATAAATAAGAATTCCAGTAACCAAAAGAAAAGAAATAACACCACCGTTTAATAAGTAAAAATGTCAAAGCAAAGCTTATTACAGGATCAATTCATGCTATTCGGTGATTCCATCACAGAATTTGCTTTCAATTCTAATTTCCAGGAATCCCAAGGAGAAGAGCTTTACCAAGATGGTAAGGTCAATCCTATGCATCAACAATTCACTTTGGGAGCTGCCTTGACTAACCTTTATGTAAGAAGACTGGACATTGTTCAAAAGGGATTCTCTGGGTATAACTCAAGATGGGCTTTAAAGATCTTGCCAGAATTGATGAATATCTACACTAATGTCAAGATGGCATACATATTCTTTGGATCAAATGATTCCTGTATGGGTGAAATCCAGCACGTTCCTATAGATGAATACAGAGAGAACACTTTAAAGTTGATAGACACTTTCAAGCAAAATGGTGTGGAAAAAATCATTTTGATAACCCCAGCTTTGTTCAATGAAGAGCTGTGGAAAGAAACTAAGGCTGATGAAGTGAACAAAGGATACACAAGATCCAACAAAGACTTTGCTAGATATGCAGAAGCTTTAGAACAAATTGGGTTGGAGAAGCAATTGCCAGTTGTTAACCTAAACAAGGCTTTTACAAAGTACGCAGATGAAAAACTAAATGGTAAATGGCAAGATTTGTTGTGTGATGGCTTGCACTTTTCAGGGCACGGGTATTATGTGTTCTACAATGAATTGGTCAATACCATCAACAATGTTTATCCGGAAATGAGCACAGATCAACTTGAATACAATTTGCCTAATTGGAGAAACGTTGACAAAGATGGAAGTAACTTGAAGTTCTAAATAGAGATTTCTTTTTCTTTTTTTTTTTTTTTTTCTAGTTCAGTTGCTGTATATATTTGCTTTTCTTTTTGTTTTTTAAAGAAAGGTCATAACAGATAATATTCTTTTGATTAATATGATTTTATTTTTCTGATTTATAGGTGCCTTTGCGTTCAACGTTTTATTATCGCATGGTAGCGGTTTGTAAGTTTAGTTTTTTTTTGAACAAATTCTTACGCCACAAATCAACTTCATTAATTTTCTATTTTAAAAAAAAACTTGGCATTCTATATGCTACAACATTTTTAGAATCTCAATTGCATAGAACCCAAAAAAAATAAAAATCAATTGAAAATCAAATGTCTAGTGAAGGCATTCCAGTTGATAGATCCCCTGTGGGTGAAAATGCACTAGCAAATGTTGAAGAAACATCAATGAAAGCCAAAGCCACTTCATTATATGACGAGATTGTCAAGAAAAATCCATTCTTTGCAGCTGGTGGTGGTTTGATGCTGTTGGGATCTGCTTTAGCTATTGCTAGATCTGCTATAAAGTCAGGATCAGCCTTTGCATACAGACAACTCTTGATTGATCTAGAAATCCCATCTAAAGACAAGTCATATCTTTGGTTTTTGCAATGGGTAGGTAAGTACCCACAAAGAAGTAGTAGACAGCTATCAGTGGAAACATCATTCCATCAACATGACAATGGCTCTGTCACAACTAACTTTCAGTTTGTACCAGGTCCAGGAAGACATCTGATCAAATACAAAGGAGCCTATATGCTTATAAGAAGAGAAAGAAGTGGGAAAATGGTGGACATGACAAATGGGTCTCCTTTTGAAACTGTTACTTTGACTACTTTATATAGAGACAGACACCTATTCAAGGACTTGCTCCTTGAAGCCAAAGACTTAGCTACAAAGCAAAACGAAGGTAAAACTGTCATATACACTTCTTGGGGGCCAGAATGGAGACCTTTCGGCCAGCCAAAGTCTAAGAGATTATTAAATAGTGTTATATTGGATAAAGGCATAGCTCAAACTATATTAGATGATGTCAAGGATTTTATGGGTAACGGTAATTGGTACTTTGATAGAGGTATTCCTTACAGAAGAGGTTATTTACTACATGGACCACCAGGTAGTGGTAAAACCAGTTTCATCCAAGCATTGGCTGGTCATCTCGATTACAACATTTGTATTTTGAACTTAGCAGAGCCCAACCTGACTGATGACAGGCTTAATCATTTAATGAATCATATTCCAGAAAGAAGTATCTTACTTTTGGAAGATGTTGATGCTGCGTTCAATAAAAGAGAACAAACTAACGAAAAGGGCTTCAACAGCTCAGGTGTTACCTTTTCTGGACTTCTAAACTCCCTTGATGGTGTAACATCGTCTGAAGAAACAATAACTTTCATGACAACCAATCATCCCGAGAAGCTAGACCCAGCGATATTGAGACCAGGGAGAATTGATTTCAAGCAATACATAGGAAACGCCACATTATATCAAATGGAAAAGATGTTCATGAAATTTTATCCTAATGAAAATGAAAAATGCAAGGAATTTATAGACTACTGTAGCACAGTTGACAAGAGTAAAACCATATCTACGGCTCAGCTGCAAGGTATATTTGTCATGAACAAAAACGACACAAATGGTGCTATAGACATGATCAAAGAAGTCTATAAGAACTGATTGTGTACTAAATATGAATTAGCCGCGTGTGGCTTTTTATAATCAATCCGAAAGAAGTAATTTCAGGCAAAAACACTCTTTAAAAAAAAAGAAGAGGCATTCAGCACTTTTAAGGAGTATTTCGTGTGGTACAAAAACACAACTAAGTATAGAGGTAGTCCATTGCTTGGCAAAATAAATACTTTTCAGGACGGTGCTTACTTATCTTTGAGATACCAATCATCCAGCTTGTATATATTTTCTTTTAATGAAAAGAAACCCCCTTTTTTCTTGTATGGAATAAGTAACTTGAACACAACATATTGAGGCTAAAACCAAATCAGAAGTTTAATAAAATACGTGAAGTTATGATTGATTTAGTAGATCATATATCCAACCGTAACATCAGATCAGTAAGTGTATCTGAAGATAAGATTATACAGTCATTTGCAAATTTAAATATTAATGACGAAAACCACAATATTCTCTCTCAGCAAGAAGAAGTTGATGAGAATAAACTCTTAAAGTCAACAAAAAGCAATGATTCACAGCTAGCAATTATACCTGAAGAATATGTAGTTAATAAAGAGCCTGTTTCCTTATCAAATAGCAAAGATTTAAGCTTCAAGGAAAACATTCCTCCTTTTAAAGCATCTTTGAAGAGCTTAAAGTTATTGAAATCAAACACCAAGTTTTTTGTTACTAAATCTGATAATATGCACGACATTCAACTTAGCTATGACTTAAATGTGTGGTTCACCGCTGTAACTGCAAGTGAAAAGATATTGAAAGCTTACAACAACGGAGCTACAAGAGTCATTTTATTTGTTTCATTGAACTTAGCAGGGAAGTTTTACGGTGCATTAGAAGTGAAAAGTGGTTTTCTTGATAGCCATAAGTTCTCTAGTGTTTGGGAAAGTAAGTATAAAAATAAAAGGTGTTTTAAGGTGGAGTGGCTTGTTTTTAAACCTGTTGCTAATCGTGTTTTAAGGCATGTCACAGTGTCGCCAGACGACAAAAAGCCGGTAACAAGCTTAAAAAATGGTTTTGAAATAGCTTCCTTTAACAAAGGTTTTGAAATCTTAGATATAATGTTCAGGTATGTAGACTTTTAATGGAGTGATCATAATATATGTTAAGAAATTAGTTGTCTATGTATTTTGTATTAAAGTTAGTTAGTATTGTTTAACATTCGGGGGGTTTTTTTGTCAGCATGCTTTATATCCGAATAAATGAAGACATACGTTCGATCATCGTTTAGTTTATATAACTTGTACTTTTTTTTTTTAATGTCAAGAGATTGTTGGAACTATAGCTTGTAAAAGTCAAAGGTAGTTAAAGGATGCCATAGAACCCAAAACACCAAGCTATGTTTAAGCACAGTAAAACTCTTTTACAATCACTGGAAGCCTCATGTGAAGCCATAAGTACTCCACTATCGCAAAAGAACCAGATTCTTAATATGATAAAGGAGCACCAGCCGGTTAAACAACTGACCAAAGACCAAAGGGCTTATTTCAATAGAGTTATTAGAGTTGATCAAGCAGGAGAACTTGGTGCCAACTACATATATGCAGGTCAATACTTGGTTTTGGCCAACAAGTTCCCACACTTGAAAGAAGTCCTACAGCATATGTGGGATCAGGAGATTCACCATCATTCAACGTTCAACAAGCTGCAGCTGAAGCATAAAGTCAGGCCATCCTTGATAACACCTCTATGGACACTGGGAGCATTTGCTATGGGTGCGGGCACAGCATTGATATCACCACAGGCTGCAATGGCGTGCACTGAGGCTGTTGAAACCGTTATTGGAGGCCACTATAATGATCAGCTAAGGGTACTAAACACACACTTTAGAAACAGAGAGCTTGTTGACGGCGAGGGTAACTACGAGATCAACGAAATTATAGAGACTATACGCCAATTCAGAAACGATGAACTGGAACACTTGGAAACGGCCATTGAACACGATTCCAAAAAGGCCGTGCCTTATATTCTACTAACAGAGGGGATTAAAGGCATATGTCGAGTAGCCATCTATGTAGCTGAAAGAATTTAGAGAATTTAATGTATATATTGAGCGTAATCAAATGAGACCGTCGTATATATTTAATGCCGAGAGAATCTGTGAATCCAGTTTACATGCGTTCTGGAACTCTTGTTTGTTGATGAACCCTTTTCCTGTTTTATCAAGTTTGTTAAAGATTTCAGTGACCCTGGATTCAGGAGAAACGTTTTCAGTTTCATTACTTTGCTCATCAAAGTCAGTAAACATGGTTCCAAACATCTTGTATATACTTGTCACCACTAGAAGCATGTCATCAAAACTTATTTCATTTTCATCTCTGATATCATACATTCTAAATGACCAGTCTAGTTTTTCTTCTATGGTTCCTCTTGATGTGATTGATAGTCCTAGAATAAACTCGCTAAAATCAACGACATCGTCCTTGTTCTGATCAAAAGATCTAAATATATATGAAGCAAATTCAGTAGCGTCTCCGAAGGGAAAAAATTGAGAGTAGATCTTGATGAATTCCTCTTTCGTCAAGTATCCTTGAGGGCAATCTCTGATGAACCCTTTATACCACTGTTTTATTTCTCTTTTGTCAAAGTATGTCTTTTGTTTCAGATGGGATAAATCATCATTCGTTAATGTTGAAACTGCTTTCCCCATAATGCTGTTGGTGTTTGCACAAAACTGTTTTTGTTGATTAGTTGGCTGTGTCTTCTCCAATAAATGAAAAAAAAGGATAAAAATCACACTGGTTCTTATTTTCTAAAAAAAAAAAAAAAAAGGTCTTGTTTGATACTTATCCGGATTGTATAATGGAATTTAGTGGATAGAGCACGTGCAAACCCCCATATCCAAGGATAAATTGCACCCTAGGTTTTTTATGTTATTTTTTTAAATATTTCTATATTGTTAAATCCTCTACAAGTAGCTAAATTAAGCCGCATAAATGTACAAATCAAACTCGGAACCCAAAAAGCAAATAGTAATATAATAAAATTCTTAATCTAATGAGTAAAGAGAGCTTTTCTAGAGCCACCGATTCACCCAACTTAGCCTATAATTTGAGATCAGAAGAAGGAAATAACGTCAAATTATCCCCTTCAATTGACTACGATCACATAAACTCAATCAACCATAGGAACTACAACACGAACACCACAGAGAAGACCTTTGAGACTATTTTAAGTGAGGATGAGGGTCAGTTTGAAGATAACAATAAAAGATTCACACCAATAGACAGGCCAAATAGATCGAAGTTTGCAAATAGCGAACACTTAGACAGCTTGGGCATGCTTCCTAACAGTGCGTTGAACGATGATTTCCATAGAGCTCAAAATGCCCGTCTTACAACTTTAGGGGGTGATCGATATGAAGACGGGATTGACTCATCCTCATCATCTGATACAAGTGTTATCCTGGGGCCACAAATTAACATGTCTGACTCTGCACAAGATTACTATAACTCGCATCGTGTTGATAGTGTCATACAACAGCCAATATTATCTACAATTTCTCAATCATCAGCTGCAAAGTATTTCTCGAGTGAAGATGAATCCAGTGACGATGATGTTGCTCTTGAAAAGGAATGTGTTCCTTACAAGTCAACATATGATGCTTACTACGTACTAGAGCTCAGCAGCAGTATCAAGGAGGTTGATTGGATAGAAACCACTTACAACTTGAAGATACAAGATGAGCCTCAAAACAAATGCGCCTATGATAGAGCATTGTTAACTTTGGGTATAGGACTGAAAAGTCTACCTTTGGTTCATATGGTGCTTAAAAGCAGCCCCAAAATTAAAAGTTTCTATTCAGGCATTGACTATAGTGTTGATGATGCCATGAAGACTTTGCACTTGAATAATGATCCAAAGGAGATGGACGCCATAAATAACTTCTTGAAATACTGCTACAACAGCAAAGAATATGAGTTGTCTCATGTGTTAGTCGATGGAGTATATGACAACTTCATATACTACATAATATGTTTAATTTCTGTTGGGGAACACTTAAACAGTGAACTTATAAGAAAATATATTGCTACGGGATATCTAGATGATAGACTTCTTAAGAACGGTAATTGGCCAGTGGGACTGTTCAATATGGGTAACACTTGTTATTTGAATTCACTTTTACAGTACTATTTTGCCATTTTACCCTTGAAGAACTACATCTTGTCTTACAAGCCTTTCGATCTGAACAATGGGGAGTTAGAAGAGAATGAGTTGATGGATTCAACAAGATGCCAAGATTTTGTTTTACAAATCCAAAAGCTATACAAAGACATGATGAACACTCCGTATAGAATTGCCATACCTCCAAACGAACTGATTTACTTAGTGTTTGCTCCGAGAGGTGGGCTGGGATTAGTTGATGGGAAGATACCTGACCAAGAATCGTTGGACGTGTCCATTGAAGCAGGGAGACAGCAGGATGTCACAGAGTGTATGCTAAACTATATGGATCAGCTGGAAAAAGCTGTTGTATTGAACAAGAATGCTCAAGGTGAGCAGCTCAAGTCCATGAGTGAATTATTCAATGGTTCAATTGTTGAAGGTTTCAGCGATATTCTAAATGAAAAAATCCATGGAAAGCAAAATCTTGAAGAAGAATTCACCTCTATACTAATAAGCCTGCATGACAAGCCAAAGACTTTACATGACGCATTGGAACATTTCTTCAATAATGATGAAGAAGTGATGGAACTTAAGGAGTTTGGCCAGGTCAAAAAGCAAAGTCACTTGAAAAACTTGCCAGACATTTTGCAAATACAAATACAAAGAGTGGAGTTCAACAAAGAGATTTTGCAACCAGTTAAGAATAATTTTCAAATGGAATACCCAGAAACTCTGTATGTTGACCGATATGTCGATGGTGTTGTTGATGATGAAGTCAATTTTCAATATAAGAAGTATCAGGAAGAGCTGAAGAAGTGTGAGGAGAAGAGGCTTGTTTTGAGGAAGAAATGCACTGGATCCAGCGGTGCACAGTCTTTGGGTTTAAGGGCATCCTTGGGCTCAACAATCAAGTGCTTACAAGCTGAGCTTTTGGACAATGATATTGAATTTGACAAGGATCATATTAACCAGAGTTTACAGTTGTTATCAGCAATGAAGGATCACATTGATCAGCAAGTGGAACTGGTCAACACAAGAATAGCGTACTTGAAATACAAAATAGCCAATCATTACAACGATTACCAGAAGTATGGGTACGAATTGTTTGCAGCCTTCATGCACAGAGGGGAAGCTGACTATGGACATTATTGGATATATATTAAAGATGGGGACATGTGGAGAAAGTATAACGATGAGGATGTGGAAGAGGTTGTTGATCCCAAAGGCAGTGTGTTTAACTTTGATGTTGGAAACATGGACACAGCTTACTACTTGGGGTATGTTCGAAAGGATAAAATCAAAGAGATCATAAAGCCTCTGGACAGAAACGTATGATGTGACTTATGTATTGTCGGATATAGTTACAAGAATACTGGTTGCGACATCTTTAAACAAGAATTATTTTTTTATTTATTTTTTTTTTCGTAGGTGCTGTTGTAATTTCATAAAATTTTTCTTCTGTACAATTTAACCCTTTTTTTTGAAAAAAAAACAATCAATACACAACACATCTTGGCCGTTTAAAGAAATTTTGTTTACTGTTTTAGCACATCACCAAAGACCAAACGTTTGGTAGAGAAGTGAATTATAGACGATTGCTCTTCAGATAGACTTATTCAAACAATAAACCAGATTACATATAGAAAAATGATTCATAGAAGAGGAGGAAGAAAAAAAGACGATGAAGAAAACAGTGACTCTGAAACAGAATTTGTCACAGACTCACTATCAAAAGTCACTTTGAATAAAACTTCCAAAGGTAATGCATCAAGCTTGTCTTCCGGCAAGACTGGCAGTGGTTCCAAGCAATCTGCTGATTTGATAGTGCCAGAATTAACACTTATGGAAGAAGTTGTTTTGTTGGGCCTGAAGTCTGACGGTATGTTGTCTTTCTGGAATGACAACATTTCATATGCTTTGAGAGGGTTGATTATAATGGAACTGGCCCTGCGTAAAAAAATTAGAATCATAGACGAGCCAGCCAGAAAAAGATACGATCTGTCTGAAAGACTAATAGAGGTTGTTGATCAAACCAAGACTGGCGAGTTTTTGTTAGATGAAACTTTGAACTTGATGGTTCAGGACAACGCAGATCACCAAAGATCCATCTCATCTTGGATTGATCTTCTAAGTGGTGAGACCTGGAACCTGCTGAAGATCAACTATCAGTTAAAGCAAGTAAGAGAGAGAATATGTAAAGAATTGGCGGATAAAGGTGTTTTGAGAACAGAAATGAAAAACTACTTTGTGGTGGATGTAGTTTCCTGGCCCATCATAGACCAGTCATGCAAAGATGCCATCAAGAGAAGAGTGATGTCTGCGTTGGTAAATAGAAATCTTCAGCTGAACCACAACAAATACTTCCCCGAAAACACATCCTTCAAGAATATAAGAACGTTATGTTTGGTCACAGGTGCACTAGGTAGTAGTGTTTTGGAAAAGGTTCTACAATCTTTGGAGTATGAGAAAAGAGACAAGGGTTTTGAAAGAGCTCAAGAGCTTTGTGAGCAGTTTAGTAAATATCCATTCGACTTCGGTTCAGGCACCAAATCAGGTATTTCGGTCAACATTTACCAGCTGATTGAAGAAGAAATAAAGAACAACCCAGGATGCGAGCTATACCTGGAAATTATTGCTGGTGTAATTGAAATATTTACAACAATGGACTCTTTGATCTGAAGGCGATATTTACGTGTGGAAAAAAAGAGAAAAAATTGAGGAATATATATAAGCAAGATTAAAATCTGATGATTAATGATCCAATAATTGTGCAATTTTCTGTGACTGACTATTAAGAGTGTGATCTTGAAACAGCTCAACCCTACTGGTATAATAATCCTTCATGCTTTGTGTTTCCCAAATACTTTCTAAGTGTGCTTTGTTAAAGTACAGGTTGTGGTCATCGCAAAGTGCAAAGCTCAATCTTGAATGTCCCTTGACTATAACATCGCCGTTTGCCTCCCAAAAGAATCCACCACCTAATTTTCTTTGATTAATGTATTCGCCTTTGGCCTTTATGCATGCATAGTCATCAAACACGATTAGATGTTTTTTGTGCTGATTGTACAGATAACTAGCGATAGCCTTTTTGTCATGAAAGAAGTTGTATCCTGTAAGTTTGTATATTTCTTTGGTTGGCCAAACTCCTGGGGAATTCTTATCAAACCAATTGTCCACACCATCAAAATCTGCACCAATAACTTCTTGCTGATCTTTGGTTTCAACATTGGTGAATGATCGCCCGTACAATGGTACACCTAAAATAATCTTTTTTGAATTTATTTTTAGATTTTTCAAAAGAAAAGACACCACAAAATCGATGTCATTACTGTCTTTGCTATTAGAGTCATAAGAGTATAGGTTAGATTGATAAGCTGTTTTTTGGGACCATTCTCCAGAAAGATCATATGCCATCAAATTAAAGCCATCAACAAATGGCTCAATCTCTTTCAAGTATAGCTCTTTTAATATATCTATGTCACAGGGAATGGCAGTGGATAAATGAAACCATCTTTTGTTTTTGTTATAGTTCTTTCCAAAGATTTGCTGTTCCAAGCCATCAAAGGCCTCTCTTAGCTTTTTAAAAATGGTGGCATATGCTAGATACTCTTTTTTATTTTTAGGATACTCCCAGTCAATATCAACGCCATCAAATCCATTGGCAATCATCATATCCACACATGACTCAACAAATGTATTTAAACACTCACTACTGTGAGCAAGTTTATGGAAACTCTCAGCTTGAGACCATCCGCCTATTGACATCACTAGTTTAAAACTATGTGATTTTTGGCCAAGCTCATTTAAATAATCTGATTCTTCTGGGAGGTTCTGAGTTAGTAAGTGTATGTTATCATTTGTGTCGTGTCTTAAAGAATTGAACTCCATAATCGATCCCTGACTTTTATGCTTTTTTCCCAGTTTTCTATTGATAATCTCAGTATCAGAGAACTTGTCCATCAAATACAGTCTACAAGTTTTCTTGTCAATGCCGATGAAACTGTAATAGACATGAGTTGTTTGTCTTAAGTCCATTTCAGAAGGGGTGAACTCATATGGTTTGTACGGAGACCAATTAGAATAATACTGGCCAAACTGCAATGGCTTTTTGGCTTTATTACCTTGCTCAGATGAATTGTTTCTGACTATACTTCTGAATAGATGTCTCATGTAAGGTCTATACTGGAACTCCAATAAGTTTGAGTATTTTATACCGGTTGGCTGATTTTGCTTGTTTTTTTGATGAGAGATTAATTGGTATCCAAGCTTTGATATAAAAAGTAATATTGCTATTAACACAGCTGATTTGATAAAGTACTTGGTAAAGAGTCTAAAGCTACGTAAGTTTCTAGATTTTTTGGATAAAACTATAGAGAGAAGCAAAGTATAAATGTTTCTTTTTTCATTGAATTGGTAATTCAATCTAACTCTTTAAAACAATTGTTGGGAGTCAAAAGGAAAGATCTAGCTTCATGTGTGTCAGGAAAGAGCTGAGTGCTGACAATCTACATATACTCTATGTTTTTTGTTCCTAACTTTGCTAATTTTTTTCAAAAGCACTACTATTGTTCTTTGTGCTAGAAGTGTAGAGTGATTGTATTGATTAAATTTTTTCCGTTTTTGTTTTTTTGGTAAAAATGAGACTTAGTTTGTGTTAGTCACGTGAGTCTCAGAGTGCATTCGAAAAAGCCGCTTAATATCTCACGTGTAGAAAAAAAAATTTTTTTTGTTAATTTTCGTATCAAAGAAATTTGGAAAGGTTGTTTAATTGTGTTTTTTGTTATGAGATTCCTTTACTACTAATAAATTTCTTAATAACTAGAGATAGAACACATTCACAGACAACCATATCAAAGTAATCACTAATAACATACACTTATAAATAAGCATGTCTGATAATGAAAGTGATACCAAGCAGGAAGTTTCCCACTCTCCAGAACAGAAACTTGAGGAAACTGAAAGCATCCTTATAGAAAAGCATCAAAGTGAAAGTGAAGAAGATGTAGACATAGATGACTTGTTTGGGGAAGATGGACAGGAAGAGGGTGAGCAAGAGGAGAAGGAAAGTTCTGATCAAGAAGAATCCGACACTGATTACCAGCAAGAAATCAAAATCGCTGAGGCTGAACTTCCTAAGCACATAGTCCCATACAAGGGTGATTACGATAGTGAAATGACCATGCAAAGTAGATTGCCACCATTCTTGAAAATAGACACCAAGAACTTTGATCCACAACAGTTTTTACAAGTCTTCAATGATAGACTAAACAATCCTGATTTGGATGTCAACGACAAGATAAATATGTCCTTGTTTGATGAATCAACCATGCGTTGGAGATACACCAAGGACCCTAAGACAGGTGTTATCACCAAGGAATCCAATGCTACAATTGTTGAGTGGGATGATGGAAGCATGTCTTTGAAGATCGGAGATGAATATTGTGACATCATACGTAATGAACTTGAGTGTAGCCTGATGGTGAAGACTTACCAAAGAGCCAATTTGCTACAAACGACAGGAAATGCAGGAATCATTAAGGAAAAGTGTATGTTTGTTCCAAGTACCATGAAATCCAACCTACATAAAAGATTGGCCAAGGCGGTGCAGGCTCAAAGTAGGAAGGAAAACGACAAAATGGGACCTAAGACTGTTTACATAAAGAATGACCCAGCACGTGAACTCGAAGAATTAGAAAGACAGCAGGATGCAATTGCGAGACAAAGAAGAAGAGACCTGTTGAAGGAAGAGAAAAGAAAGGAAAAGCAGCTTGAAAGAATGGCTGATGGGAGAGAAGGATATAAAAGAACTTACAAAGGTGCTGGCAGAAGCACAAGAAGCGATAACGAAGATGAATACGGCGATGACGATGAGTATGATGAGGATGATGAGTTTGTGGCCAATGATGATGAATCGGAAGAAGTATCAGCAGAGTCAGATGAAGATGAATATGAAAGTGATGACGATCACAAGGGTGATAGGCTAAGCAAGGCCAAGAGTGAGCTAGCGTTTGAGGAAGATGATGAAGAAGAGAGAACACCAGCCAAGAAGCGAAGAACAGTTGTTGAAGATGATGAGGACTGAGTCATCGTAATGGAATAGATTAATTATATAGACTTAAGTAAAGTTGTTTTGATGTATTGAGCAATGGGTGTTGTCACTGACGGACATAAGTGCCTGTGTTCCCTCTGTTGTGTATTTCTTTTAGGAATCCACGAAAATGGAACCTCCATCGGATAACTTTTGCGGGTTGAAAAAAAAAAACCCCCATGTTGCACACACACTTGTTGAAATCTGATTTTCTATAACATTTCTACTCAAAGGAAAAACACCCACCCTTAAAAAAAAAGTATACACAAACCAACCTATCTAATCATACAATCATCATGTCTTGGCAAGCTTACACCGACAACCTAATTGCTACTGGCAAAATCGACAAAGCCTCTTTGTTCTCAAGAGCCGGTGATTCCTTATGGGCTGAGTCAAACGGCTTTGGTATCTCCTCTGAGGAAATCTCCAACATGGCTGCTTCCTTTGACAACCCATCCAACATACAACAGCACGGCATCTTTCTTGGTGGCAAGAAGTACATGTTGCTAAGAGCTGATGAAAGATCCATATACGGGAGAAGCGATGCTGAAGGTGTCATTTTAGTCAGAACCAAGCAAGCCTTGTTGGTTGCCCACTACCCAGCTGGTATTGTTGCTGGTGATGCAACCAAGATCGTTGAGCAATTGGCTGACTACTTAATCAGTGTTCAATACTAATCATAAGGAAGAGTAAAGAGTACTTCGGTTTATATATGATCTTTAATTGCGCTAGTAAATTTAATGCTTCTTGTTTCTTTTCTTTTTTTTGTTACTTTTCTCTCTATCTTATGAGATTATTGCACAGCTTTTTGACTTTCTTTACCAGAATCACCATGATATATGATCATCATATTAATCTTCATAAGCATAAACCTTTTAGTAGTGGAATGTTCAACATGGATAATCACTCTTCCCATTGAGCTCAACAACTGTAGTATATCCTAGGCTGGTTCACCCAAAGTGCTACCAAACACTAACCAGCAAGGGAAAATTTTTCATCGAACTTTTCTGCTTTGCTTGATTTTTTTTTTTTAAAAAGATCTCTCCCTTAATAACATATACTTCTCAAAAGTATACCGATACCAACTTGAAATATTCAATAGTAGATACACATATATATCACTCTAAAGCATGGTCTCTGCCTCTAATATAACTGAATCTGAAAGTCTTACTGCTGACATCAACAAGGGCCCAGAAGACCCACAATCCCGTTTAGTTTACATTACTAAAATAAACTTCCAAGACCCCGACTTGAAATCTGAACAGAAGGAGATTTTGACTAGCTTGTTGAAAGGAGACATTATAGAAAACCCTTTATACTGCTTAAAAGACATATCTGCAAAGTTGAACAGCATCAAGACCAACTGGACTCAATTGAACTTATTTCAAAATGATAGCGTTAAATTCGAGGTGGAGCTGGACACTGCAAATCCCGACTTTGATAAAAAACTAAATGAAATATATACGAACTTCTTGAGTAAGAGTGATGGTGATATACTAAACTACAAGGAGCTATTTGACAACTATAAGCCCATTCCTGTTGAATTGAAGGTTACATCCAAAATGATTGGTATCAATAATGTTCATTATGGGTTATCAAGTCACGCAAGCAATAAAGAAAAGTTCAGCTATCAGTTCAAAACTAATGGGCTGTTTGTTCCGAAGTCCACCAAC
This sequence comes from Hanseniaspora lachancei, assembly GCA_030567275.1. Taxonomy (NCBI): domain Eukaryota; kingdom Fungi; phylum Ascomycota; class Saccharomycetes; order Saccharomycodales; family Saccharomycodaceae; genus Hanseniaspora; species Hanseniaspora lachancei. The sequence continues at coordinate 35,835 of JAJLRX010000004.1, read as the reverse complement.
TTCATCTTGAACTACAACACTGCTCTGAAAACCGGTGTTGTTTCTGGTTACAAGCCAACTTTAAGCATCAATACCAATTTGAAACACTTTTTCCTTCCATACCACAACTTTTACTTAAATGCTAACTTTAACTTATATGATAAAACGAGCTCATTGGACTCATACAAAGTAGGTATGAACAAGGAACTTAACAAGACCAATAAAATCAACTTTGACTTCATCAGCAATTCAAAGGCATCTGTTTTCACAATTGGCTACGTAACCGACATGAGCAAGTTCACCAAATTGAACATTAACTGGAATTACGATGTCTACAAGAAAACCTCTGAGTTTGTCAATACAGTGAACACAAGCAGCATCAAGTCTCCTTCCGTCAGCGATAACTTGCAACTGCAAGTCAAGAGCTCTGATTTCTGCAGGGCTTCATACAACATCACCACTGGCTCAAAGTACTTTGCAAAGGTCGGTGTTGAGGGGACCAGTAACATAAGCAAGTTCAATCCTTCAGCTGTTTTGGACTTGGCCGTTGGGTTCAATCCAAACAAAAAAACCTCAGGATTTGAAGTAGGTTACAAGTTCAGTCCAGGCGCAGAAATGAACAAGGACAATGTTTACTATGGTTTCAGATGGGAAGCTTAGTATTGCTTTCTCGTTGTTTTTTTCTTTTTAAATAAAAATCAAAAAAAAAAAAAAACGTCCCAGTTAGACTTGAAATGATAGAAGTAATCAGTATTCATTTCGATTTCTTTAAAAATTTGTATATATAGCATGAGATGATTAAAAAAAAAAAAAAAGGCTCAGTGCATTATGTCTGATATTCTAATAAAAACAATCCTTTAATAAAGTGTATGATTTCCATTTCATCAGCTCATATGTGTATTCTATTTTGGTTTTGTAGAAGTTCAAAAACATGTTTCCACCATTGAAGTTTTGAAGGTTAGATAAATTAATCATTTCTTCGTGGTTGTCAACAGCAAATTTGCTATTGTACATCATTTCTCTTGTAAAGCTCAGTATAATAAAGTTGGAGTACACCTTTATAAATATGTTGATCAACAGCATCCCAAAAAGTATGAAAAGCTCATATCCTCTGCTAGCAGCCTGTGAACTGTTTCCGGGATCAATGAATCTTTCTCCTAGATTGTATTTGAAGTTGAAAACAGTCATGGAGAAAAGCAATATGGCAGTGTCAATGAAGTTGATGACGTTCAGAAGAGAGTAGAACTTCGCATCTGGTCTATGAACCAGTTTCAATCCGTTCAAATAACTAACTAGAACAAGGAACTGGGATGTGTAGTAGAATAGCTGGAATGTTGATAGCTTATGTCCTGTGACCAAAGACAGTAATCCATAGATACTGTTGAACTTGTTTATGATAAGGAAACCTAAGATAATTTCAACGCCAAAAAACAAAGGAAGGTTTTTGATCATAAATGCACTGCTTGGCAGTCTTATTTTTCCCAGAAACTTGATGTTACTGGTGTTTACAGAGGAGATGGGAGGTGAGTTGATGTCAGACATATTGTATGCAAAATGTATAATTCACCTTATGACTAATATCAGAAAAGAAGATCACTCCTTTGAACACTTGATGAACTTTTGTAGTTTTCTTTTTTTGGCTGATTACATTAATATCTTTGTTGTATATCATCGGCAAGTTTTTTTTTACATATATTTTTTTAGTAAACATAACGCTTGACGCTACCATGAAAATATAGAGCTTTTTTTCAGTTCATGTCTTAATCAAAGGTACCACAATGCTCTAAGTAAAGAGTGGAAGAGAAGAGTATATATCATATTTATATGGTCACATCTATCTTAAATGAATTAAACAATGCGCTTATAGCTTGAAAAGTAACTCTTCATGACCAAATAATGATAAACATTTGCTAAAATTAAAAATTTATCTAATCTTACCAGTGGCTCGTTTCTTTTTATTTCTTTTTTCTTCATCGGACCTTTTAATTTTTCAAATTTTCAATATTTTTGACATCCAGCATAATTAACAAATTTGAAATAAGAAATTTTAACATTTGAAAAAAATCCTTTTTCCAGAGAGTAGAAATCCCAGTAAAACTTTAATTATATATCTCTGTGTAGAGCCAATAACAGTGAACAATATGAGTCAATACGAGGAAAGAGATGACTCTGATATTCTAAAGGAAAACTTGAAAAATAAAAAAATCACCAAGGACAAAGGTACAAGAGCCACTGTTGAAAATGTCTTGGATCAAAGAACATTGAAATTTGTGAATAAACTGATACACGCAGGTGTCATTCAGCAACTTAATGGGTGTTTGTCCACTGGTAAGGAGGCCAATGTCTACCACGCTTTTGAAGGAGATCTGCTTCAGCCAGATGTGTCCCTAAAGAAACAATATGCTGTTAAAATCTATAAAACGTCCATTCTGATTTTCAAGGACAGAGAAAGATACATCAATGGTGAATTCAGATTTAGAAACAACAAGTCCCAGCACAACCCAAGAAAGCTTATAAAGATATGGGCTGAAAAGGAGTTCAGAAACCTGAAAAGAATATACTCGCACCCGTTTATTTTATGCCCCAAGCCCATTGACATAAAAAATAATGTCTTGGTCATGGAGTTTTTGGGTGACCACAACACTGATGCAACCACCCAGCCCGCACTGAAGTTGAAGGACTATGATGAATACGAAAGCCTGGATGATGTGTATGCCATGTACTACAAGGTCATCGCATACATAAGAATTCTGTACAAAGTGTGCAGATTGGTGCATGCGGATCTAAGTGAATACAACACCCTTGTGTTTGAGCATGATCTCTACATGATTGATGTTTCGCAATCTGTTGAGCCTGAGCATCCGATGTCCTTAGACTTCTTGAGGATGGATATAAAAAACATCAACTTGTTCTTCAGAAAGAAATTCAGAAATCTTGTTTTGTTCAATGAAAGAGACATCTTCCAGTTTGTTATTACTGAAAACCTAGATGAAGCAGTAGAACCGGAACTGATCAAAAACAGAAACAGAGATGAGTACTTGAACTATTTGATTGATTACATTCCAAAAAACATTGGGCAGAAGCTTACTATTGATGATGTAGAGCAAGATAAAGTCTATAGAAATCTATATCTGGTTAGGGATTTGAATGGGTTGGAAGAAAAGGATTTTGATAGATTCACGGATGGTAAATTTGACTTGCTTAAGCAACTTTTGGCATCACACAATAAAAAGTACGCAGGGAAAAAGATCAAGACATACAACATTGACGACGATGAGGATGATGACGAAGATGATGATCTACAGGCTGAAGAAGACTCTGGAGATGAGGAAGACTCTGGACAAGAAGAATCCGATGATGATTCTGACTATGAATATTACGAAGAGGAGGAGCATGTGCCAAGAGGTAAGAGGTTTGAAGATAAAGATGCCAAGAAACAAAGAAAGGAGCAGGCAAAGGAAGCCAAAAGAGAAAAGAGACAAAACAAGATGAAGAAGCATGTCAAAAAGAAACTTGTGAACAAAACGAAGCACAAGAAAGCATAGAGAATATATACTCACCTTCGGGTAACATCTGAGCATAGGACACTGTCCATTCACGTTTCTTTTTTTTTTCTTTTTCTGTGCACAAGCTTTTGTGCTATTGCACGTGACTGAGCTGCTCTGTGTCCCAAAAGGGAAATAAGAAGGTCCAAAGATGTTTCTTCTTGTTTGTCAGGAAAAAAAATCATTGCAAATATTATTTTTTCATACATTAGTTAATAAGCATTATGAATTGAACAATATACCCAAAGAATAATAATAAAAACAAGGGGGGCATTCATTCCAAACCATAATTGAATATGTCAGATTCAAGATTTTCTAACATCAAGAATGATCCAAAGTTTAAGAACTTGAACAAGATCAAGAACAAACAAAAGACAAAGCTAGATTCCAGATTTAGTGAAAAGGATCTAGAAATCAAAAGTTTTGAAAAGGGAAAAAATTCCAAACACAGATCACATGTGGACAAGTACGGTAGAAAGCTGAATGTTGAAAATGCCACTGAAAAGAAGGATTTTAAGAAGTACTATGACAAGGAAGACGATTCTGATAAAGAAGTAGAAACTCCTCAGGAAACCTTCGATAGAGCCAGAGGTGAGGTCCCGTCTGACTATGTATCTTCTTCAGATGAGGAATCTGAAGATGAAGACTCTTCCTCTGACGGCTTTTCGGAAATGGAAGACTATGATTCAGAAGCTGAGTCTGATGAGGAGCTGAACATACCAGGACAAGTCACTGCTGATGACGAGGATACAGACCCAACATCTGTTTTGGCATGTGTCAACATGGACTGGGACCATATCAAGGCCATGGACCTGATGGTGACTTTTCAATCATTTGTTCCAAAGGGGGGTAAGATTTTAAGCTTGAAAATATATCCCTCTGAGTTTGGTAAAGAGAGAATGGCTAGAGAGGAAGTTGAAGGTCCGCCAAGGGAATTATTCAAATCCAAGAAAAAGAGTAGTAAGAAACAACAGAAGGAAGAAGACAGTGACTCTGACATTGATATCAAAGATCTATATGAAGAAAACAATGGTGAGGAGGATTACGACTCAAAGGCTCTGAGATTTTATCAGTTGGAAAGATTAAGATACTACTATGCTGTCGTAAGATGTGACTCCGTTCAAACCGCCAAGAAAATCTATGACGAATGTGACAAAACTGAGTATGAGTCCACAGCAAACATCTTTGACTTGAGATATGTACCAGATGACATGGAGTTTGACGACTCAGACGTCAAGGATGAATGTGGTGAGTTGCCTGCCAACTTTAAGTATAACCCTCTGGACTTCTCCACTGATGCCTTGCAGCACTCCAAAGTCAAGCTAACATGGGACGAGACACCAAAGGATAGATTGGAATTGTCCAAGAAGGCTTTCTCTAAAAAGGAACTGGATGACATGGACTTCCAAGCATACTTGGCATCAGACTCTGAAATTGAATCCGAAGATGGTGAAAACCAAGACAAGATTAATAAGATGAAAGCATTGGTTGGGAACTTTGGTAAGAGTGATGCTCTTGAAGACTCTGATGACGGCGAAGTCGACATGGAGATCACATTCAACCCAGCCCTTAGTGAAGGTGCCTCTACTGAAGAAACTGGAAACAGGGCAGGTGATCCTGAGGAAACTGCCATAGAGAAGCTAAGAAGAAAGGAGCAAGAGAGAAAGAAGAGACGTAAAGAAAAGATCAAGGAATTAAAGAAACAGCAGTCTAGTGATATAAAACAAAAGATCAAGGAAGCCAGAGATGAGGCCAATCAAAGCGATGATGAGGCTGCTGATGCAAAGAAGATTAAGGATATGCTAAAGGTAAACGACTCAGAAGACACGATAGACGGTGTTTCCAATATAAACAGCAAGGCCCATTTCAACATGAATCAACTGATGAAGTCTGAAAAGGAAAAGAATAAAAAATCAAAGTATCAGAACAAAAAGGCCATTGTCAAGGATGATTTCAAGCCAGAGATTGATTCCAGATTTGCTGAGGTCTTTGAAGATCATGACTTTGCTATTGACCCTACAAATGCTGAATATAGAGACACTCAGGCAATGAAGGAGATTGTTAAGCAGTCTCAGAAGGCTGCTTCGAAGGACAACGGAAAGAAGAAACATAGTAAGTCTCATAAAAAGAGAAAAAACGATGATAATGGACTGAACAGTTTGGTCGACAAGGTTAAGAAGAAAATGAAAAAAAACTAATGCTCTGCAAAATGGGATAGACGGTATAGATATATATATTTCTTTTAACTAGTAGGTTCATAAACATGTATAAAGGCAAAGCTTACGAATAGAAAGAAGCACTCTTGACCTTTCTACTTTGAACTTCACCAATAGCTTCAACAAAATCTTCATGCTTAACCTCGTCTTGAGCGTTTCTCAATGCAATCATCCCAGCTTCAACAGTGACCGCTTTCAACTGAGCCCCGTTGAACTCGTCTGTGGATCTTGCTAGTTCTTGCCAGTTTATGTCACCTGAAGTGGTCATCTTTCTCGAGTGTATCTGTAAGATAGAGGCTCTGGCTTCTTCGCTAGGAAGAGGGAATTCCAACTTTCTGTCCAATCTACCTGATCTTAGCAAGGCTGGATCAAGCACATCGACTCTGTTGGTTGCAGCTAGAACCTTGATGTTGTCATCAGATCCAAACCCATCCAATTGATTAAGCAGTTCCAACATAGTTCTTTGAACCTCTCTGTCACCTGACTTTTCAGAATCAAATCTCTTGGTACCGATAGCATCCAATTCATCTATAAATATGATTGTAGGTTGCTTTTCCTTTGCCAACTGGAAGGCGTCTCTAACTAGCTTAGCACCTTCACCTATAAACATTTGGACTAATTGTGGAGCTGCTATTTTCAAAAATGTTGCATTAGACTGGGCAGCACATGCTCTGGCCAATAAGGTTTTACCAGTACCTGGAGGCCCGTACATAAGAGCACCTTTAGGAGGCTTGATACCAATCTTCTTGAACTTTTCAGCTTGCTTCAAAGGTAGCACCACAGCCTCAACTAATTCTTCTATTTGTTTGTCAAGACCACCAACATCTGCATAGGATTCAGTAGGCTTTTCATCAACCTCCATAGCCTTGACTCTGGAGTCAAATTCAGAAGGCAATGTATCCAATATCAAGTAAGAATCTTTGTTAACACCAACCAAATCATTTGGCTTCAAGTTGGTTGTGTCTACTAGACCAGCCATTGGCAAAAACACAGTTTGTCTAGATGTTGTCTTGACAACAGCGGCCTTTCCTGTTTCTGTTAAGTCCAAATTCTTGGCAGACCCATTTTGCTGGTCATTGACCAAGTCCTTGTTATCAATGATTTCCACTATATTGGAAACTAAATAAGGCAACTGCTTGTTGTTTTCTATTTTTTCTTGGTTATCTTTGATTTTCAACTCCATTTGCTGCTTTTCATACATTAGTCTTTGTATTTCAGATCTAAAGATTCTGATATCGTTATCAAGAAGTCTTGTTCTGGTTTCTATATCTCTGACCGATGTGGTCTCGCGAAGTAGATCTTCGTCAACTGTAACAGCATCTAGTTCTTCTTGAGTGTAGGACATTATGATTGTGTATGTGAAAGTGTCTATGGGGGTTAGTTACTTTCTGGTGATTAATCAGTTATAGTATAAGTTGATTAGTACGGTGGCAAAAATGAACTTTAGTGTGATGAAGCGAAAGAAAAAAAAAAAAAAAAAGTGTAAAATGCTTTGTGTGGGTTACTTCAACCGCTACCAAGAGTGTAGCCACCCAAATTGGTGACAATACCATTCAAACACCCAAAAAATGACACTATCAAACATCAAATTTGATCAGTATATATAACTATGAATGCTTACTCAACTCCTGCTTCAAGTTGTTGACAAACTGCTCATCTGCCTCCAAGTCATCCCAGTCCTCTTGAAGCCACAACTTGTTGTTGTTTTCCGATGTGAAGTATGGCTTGCTGGCATTGGTATCAGTCTTTAGTATGTTCTCAACTTTCTTGTCTAGCTTGGGATCAGCAGAAGTGTTATCCACAGGGAAATCTTCCTTGAAGTCGTAGAGGTTGTTGTTTTTGTAGCTGTTAGACATTATGGAGTGTTTTATATATATGTGTTTCTTGGTTCTGTTTGTAAAGAAAATATAACTAAAAAGCGCCAATGGTGAAGAAATGGTTCTTTGTTTGATTTTCACTTTTTTTTTTTTTCTTTCCTTTTGGGAAATTCAGAATTACGCGAGAAAATTAATATTTGTATTTTCATCCTGAATGAAATAAACTTGTTTATTGAAAATTGCAATCCCATACACCATCATTTGACCAATCCCTCCATCTCTACCTCTTTAATTATTAAAGGGGCTTATTCTATCTAAGATTAAACTATACTAAATATCCAACCAATGGTAATAACTCGTTCTATGCGTAAACGCGTTCCCGAAGTTATTGAACTATCTTCAACTGAGGAGGATGAAATACATGAAGATATTGATTTAACGGTATTAACAGATGACTTAAACCAAAAGCCAAATGAAAATAAAGTAACAAAAGAGTCGTTGGGACCTCCTTTGAATGGTAATGGACATAACAGATCTGTGAGTATAATGGAAAAGAATCTTATAGATATTTACATTCCAAAATCTAAGTTTAAAATTCATCTGGTTGAGGACAATGATGTTCCCGTAGCAAGAAATATGCTATTTAATCACCAAATAAAGGAACTTGATGTGTCATTTTCACTTACAATTCAGGATGGTCTTTTGGCTCTAAATAATCTTAGTTATGATGAACCTAAAGAAACTTTATCAAAAGATGATGATTTGATTTTATTTAACGGCAGACCCCAATCGCCAACAGAAAACATTGATGAGTTTTATTCTGCTAAGGAAGCCAATGATGAGGAAAATAACAAAACATCAAAAGACATATTTGCTCATGAAGGTACCAGTGAGCATGTAACTACAGATGACAAATCAATCCTAGATGTCAATTCAGCTGACGAAGAAACAGACGATCGAAAAAATGAATCCGATGCTGACGTTAATGAATCTCAGGCTGAACCATTGAATACAAATGAAACTGAGAGGAGCTTTGCACAATCAATATTTGAAACGTCCCTAGGACAAGATGAGGCTTCCGGATCTGTCGAGGAAAGGTCAGATCAGTCTTTCCAGGCTAATGATGAGGGTCAACTGTCTGAAAACAAAGTGGAATCTGATGGTTCTATAAAATCTGAAGGCGATGACGATGAAGTAGAAGCTAGAAGCAATCCTGAAATTGCTTTGAAAAACTCTGTTCAAGTACCAGAAGACAAATGGTCAAAAATATCAAATAATGAAAATGAAGAAAGAACGAATGACAATAGGGCTGAAGGTCCAGAAAGCTCTGTAAATCAGGATGTATCAGAAAAACAGAACGCTCTTGACTTGCATGGGCTTTCCTTTGCTGAAGCCATTGCCAGCCAACACAATAGTCAAAATTCTCTTGATTTAGACTCCATAAGTGCTTCGAAGAAAGTCCAAAACGAAAACCCAACCCCCTCTAGTGAAGTAGATAAATTCTTTTCACACCTGAATCATTCAATAAGAGAAGACTCGAAGGACAAAGAAACTGAAAGTGGCAACTCATCATCCAGTGTATCTGTAGAAGAGGAAGATCTTATTCTTGTAGAAAACTCAAAAAAAAAAATTGACACTGCAATGAAAAATGATATGTTTGCTTATGTATCGTCAAGCGATGATGAAGATGAAATCGATGCTTCCAAAGAGTCAGTTGATGTTCCTGTTCAACCTATGAAGAGAAAAGTAGATGAATCCTCTGAGGATGAGAATGATGACTTTGATGCATTTGGCTCTAAAAGACAAAAGAGCAGCACCAACAAATCAATGTCTGAAGTTGAGATGTTTTTTTCCGATAATCTGAATGATGATGATATATTCAACATAGAAAAATCCAAAACTGCCCAAACGAACACAAACCCCAAGGATGCCAAGAAGGCATTGGCTGCATTGATGCCTTCGTTGAGCAGTACCCAAGTTGTTAAAAGAAGATCAACTATTATACCATCTGCCAGCAAAAGCCCTAGTATAGTGTCTTCTGAAAGGTCTGTGTCAGTTAGGAATGCTTCTCTAGACAAGGGTGATGCCAACACCAATGCAACTTCATTCAACAAAGTCTCGAATAAGCCAACTGATGATTCAGATGAGAAGGTGAAGGTTACATTCATTTCCCAATTGACTGGTTTCTCTAAGTGTATTGTAATTGTGAGTCTTAAAAGAAAGAAAACCCTGAGAAGTATCACTGACAAAATCATCAAGACAATAATGAAGCAAAAGCCGGGAACTGTCTACACTTACTCCTCGGAAGACTGTAGCTTTTACCACAACGGTGTAAAGCTGAATAAGTTCAATACTATTGCGGATTTACAAAAGGGTCCCCCAACAGAGAATGTCGAGATCACGATCGTGTCTGCCGATGTGGAGAAGGATCTCTTCAAGACCAGCTATGAAAAAATGAAGTCCATTGAGCTTGAAGAGGGAAAGCTGAAGAAACTGTACAATCAGATGGAAACTGTTGATGCGAACTATAACAAGATTGACGAGGAACTGAGGCAGATGGAGACTGTCACAGCTGAAAAATATACAGATGAAATAGGTGAGGTTGAGGACGTTGCGGAAGAAGAAAATGCTGCTGATGATGGGAAGTTCTCAATAAAGCTTCTGGACAAATTTAACACCCCAATGGTTATCAAGGTCACTGGTGACATGACTATTGCAGATGTACTAGAAATGTATAAAAAGGATAACAAGCGTGCAGAGGGATGCACTGTTGTGATTATGTTTGATGGTGATGTGGTAGATTTGACAGATACATTAGAAGATCTGGGCTTGGAAGACGACGATATGTTAGAATTTGTACTTAAATAAGTATGAGATACCAAGAGTTCTATCGCAGTAGCAATCTTTAAACGTTGTTGCTGTTTGTTGGTTTTTTTTCAAAAGAAGAACAGAATTAAAATCCTTCCGTAAAAAACTATATATATTATGCTAATGGATTAGTCTGAACCTTGAAATTATTCAGAATATTTCAGTCATTTTTTCTCATTTCTCTAAAATACTCTTGCCCTGTCATTGCAGTGTTGTTCGAACAATAAAGGTTTAGGCTTTAGGTCAAGTTCAGTAATGTAATTTGGTTTGATCAATTGGAATGCACCAGTACCAATGGACATGGTTTGACCCAAAATAATACATTCGGAAACACCTTCAATGTTGTCCTTCTTCATGAAGAATGCAGCATCAAACAAGTGGTCTGTGGTCTTTTCAAAAGAGGCCAATTGTAATACGGAGTCTCTCATCTTGGCCAAACCAAATCTAGTAATACCCAAGACCTCACCCTTGTAAGTCATCACATCACCCAGCAATTGAATGTGTCTAGGATCGACAGCCATACCGTGACTGGACATGGTGTAGTCAATTTCATTAACAATGGATGATCTGGCAGCCTCGATACCCAGGACCTGGTAAACTTCCAGCACGTGGTTAGTGGTTGTTTGCAGCCCAATGATACCTTCAGTGGCCATGACGTCTCTCAAACCATAACCTTCAACCAACAACTCTCTTTTACCATCATCCTTCACATTGATAACTGCTCTGGAAATTTCCGGAAGACCCTTAACGACAATGTCAGGGACAACTCTCTTTAAGTGTTGCATTCTGTTGAAGATAGCGTTTTCAGGAGGTGTGCTGTCCTTGACGGTTGATGTGGTGGTTGACTTACCAAGGTTGTCTGAAACATTAATCATGATCTTGCTGTTCCCAACAATGGAGACATCCTCAAACAGAATCTTCAGCTTTGGTGCCTTGACAATGTTTGTGACAATGTTTTCCAAATTCAATTCCAGTTGTAATTTGTCAATGGTGCTCAAGTCAATTTTAACTTCCAAGTACGCCCGAGATTCCTTGTAAACATCTTGAATGTACATGGATATGTCCTTCAGTAAGGTCTTTTCGATTCTACCCTTGACGACTCTTGCTGATCTCTCATCATCATCAGTAACCAGAACAGCATTGATTATCGGAGTAGAAATGGTCTTTGATGCATTGATGATTTCCTTAATTCTTGGCACACCTAATGTAACATTCATGGAAGCAACACCAGCAAAATGGAAAGTCTTCAACGTCATTTGGGTACCAGGCTCACCAATGGACTGAGCACCAATGGCACCAACAGCAGTACCAGGTTCAACCTTGGCTCTTTTGTACTTGATGACAGCAATGTCCAAGAACTTATTGATCAGTGATTCAGTGATGTTTACCAATTGCTTTATGACAATGGCGGCCTCTGTGTTGGCTTCCATTTGGTGAATGTGCTGGATGTCACTGTTCAGCTTGTCATCAAAGGTTGTGTACTCTGGTAACTCAAGATTCTTTCTGATGGTGGCAAGTTGTTCTGCCTTTTCAAATAGGAACTCTCTGACTTGTTGGTAGAAGTTCCTTTCAGCATCAAATTGATCAATGAATCTGATGTCGTCTTGTTCCTCTTCAGACACCAATTGACCAACATTGTCATATCTCTTCAACTTGCTTTCCAATGGGCTCAAATACTTGTTAACAGCTTCCTTGATTTCATATGGGAGTAACACTTGGGCTTCTCTGTTGGCTTCATGGGTAATGTTACAGGCATGGTCCCATGATCTCTTGAAGTTGACTGGAGTGGCATTACCTTCCATGTCTAGAGGGTCCAAACCATCACCACCATAGGTGAATTGAACAATACCGTTTGAGGATGTTCTAATGGTGTTATCATATTGACATGACAAATCTTCCAAGGACTTCATCAATCTTCTAGACATGTACCCTGTTTCAGCAGTCTTGACCGCAGTATCAACCAGACCTTCTCTACCAGAGATAGCATGGAATAAAAATTCAGGAGGAGACAACCCGGAGAAAAAGGAGTTTCTGACGAAACCCTTTGACGGAGGTGTTTTGGAGTTCTTTGGGAAATGAGGCAACGATCTGTCTTGGAACCCATCAGGAACTCTGTTACCTGAGATAATTTGCTGACCCACAACGGCAACCATTTGGGAGACATTTAGCGTGGAACCCTTGGAACCACATGTAGCCATAATCAACGGAGCGTTCATGCAGTCCAGTTCCCTAATACAAACATCACCGACTTCCTCTCTGACCTTGGACAGCAACCCACCAATCTTGGCTTCAAGTGTTTCTTCCTCGTTACAACCAGGTTGGGTTTCCAATTTACCCTTGTTATAGTCATCAATCAGGTTGTCACACTTTTCGTAGGCAATCTCAACCATCTTTTCCTTCATCTGCTTCAGGTCATCTGCTGGAGTGACATCCTCAATACCAATGGAAAAACCTCTGTTACCCAGAAATCTGGCACACAACTTGGACATTCTGTTCATAGCCTCCGCAGCTTCATCAGCACCATAGTCTCTAAGAATTGTGTAGAACACAGAATGCTTCTTACCGTCACCAAGCACTGACTTGTCCATGACCCCAGACAGGATTTCTGAGCCCCTTATGATGACAAACCCGTCGTTGGCAGACATTTCGTTTGGATAGTGGTCCTTGGTTGGCTTCAGGTACACTTTGTTCTTTGCATCGACATTGATTTTGACAGGTGACTTTCTGTTAGGCTTGATCAGCAGGGAAAACACTTGCTTACCAGTCCACATGTAGTAGGGCTTTATGATTGCTGGAGGAGGAAGGTCGAAGTGAAGGTTGGCATTTGACATCATGGACAACAGTTGCACAAACTCGGCCTTGTTGAAGAATGAGTCCTTGTGAGAAATTAGATATGAACCAGTGATGAAATCTTGTGTAGCGGCAATAATCGGTTCTCCGGACTTAGGAGTCAGCAAGTTGTTTTTGACACCCATCAGATGGATGGCCTCTGCTCTGGCCTCTTCAGTTTGAGGCACATGCAAGTTCATTTCATCACCATCGAAATCAGCATTGTAAGGTGTACAGACACATTCATTCAATCTGAAGGTTCTCCAAGGTCTGATTTTGGCATAGTGAGATAAAATGGACAGTCTGTGCAAAGACGGCTGTCTGTTGAACAGAACGATGTCCCCATCCTCTATGTGTCTTTCAACAATGTCACCTATTTGCAACTGCTGTGCAAGCATGTTTCTATCACCAAATCTCAAGTTTCTTCTTGATTCCTCAAACTTCTTCAGGATGTAGTTGGCACCAGGATAAACATCAGCACCGTTTATGATTAATTTTTGTAACTTTTTTATGTTGTTTCTGGTACATCTTTCTGGGTATGTCAACACCTTTGCAACTCTCATGGGAACAGCGACTTCCTCGATGGATAAATTTGGATCCGGAGAAATAACTGTTCTTCCCGAGAAATCGACTCTCTTACCTGAAAGATTACCTCTGAATCTACCCTGTTTCCCCTTCAGTCTCTGACAAAGCCCTCTTATCGGCTTGACCTTTGTGTTGTTGCCGGAGCCTCCACCTATCCCTTGGATCCCAGGCATGGCAGCTGGGTTGACGGAGTCTGAATTTATGTACATGGCTACTGACATCTGTAAGTAATCCCACTGTTCCATCATTTGGTTGATACCTATACCTCTGTCCATACCTTGCTTAATCAGTGATGAGGTCCAAACAATTTCGGTTAACTTCACAGTTAGATCGTCTTCATTGGATGCAGGAGAGTCCTGCATGAAAACAGAGGGTCTAATACAAACCGGAGGAGCAGGGATGTACCTCCAGATATAAGTTTCAGGTCTACCGTTTTTCAGTGGGTTCATACCTAGCAGTTCACAGTCTTCAGGTTTGATTTGCTTGAAGATGTTCAGAACCTTCAAAGGGTTCAAGTCATCAAATGCCTTCTTCATGAACTTTTCAAGCTCGGGGTTCTTGGCAAAAACCTCGTTCCAGTCACCAAGCCACTTTTCTCTTTCAGGAGGTGACTTCTTACCAACCCATCTGAAGGTATCATGAACAATCTTCAAGGCAGCGGAGGTACCACCGGCAGCAGCCTTCTTGACAACACCATTGATGGCACCACACTCGTGGCATCGTCTTTGTTTCTTACACTGCTCAAGAATTTTTTTCAGAATGGACATTTTCTTCAAGTTATCAATGGAACCGGACTTTTTCAGATCATTTAGGAACTGTCTCTTGTGGTTTTCGGATAAAAGGATGTTACCACAGCACTTGCAAACGGATTGCAGAATGGTGATGATGTTCTTGAAGTACCCGATGTGGAAGACAGGGAGAGCTAGTTTGATGTGACCAAAGTGACCATGGCATTCTGTGAGGTTACCCTGACAGGTGGCACAGCCTACTGAGCCAGGCTTTGCAGATGAGACACCCATTTTGGTGTCAATAGCACCAGCCTGCTTGGGCTGTCTGCCAGGCTTTTCAATGTCATACAGATCTCTGGTGATGACTTCAACCTCTGACTGTTGTATGATCTCTGTAGGAGTGAGGGCAGAGAACTCCATACCAGTGATCTTCTTGGGAATATGATCAATAACAACGTGTTTCATATTCTGTGTTATTTGTATGAAGAGGTTATTTCTTTTATTTTATTTTTATTCTTTGTTATAAGAGATGGTTACTGTAAGTGGTTATCTTGATTATTATTATTTAACTGATGAATACATTTGATTAAGTGAATCAGTCATTTTCCATAGAATACTCTGTAAAGAGTTGAGTAAATCAAAAAAAAATAAAAAAAAAAAAGCAAAAAAGCACAAAAAATAAAAATAAAGAAAAATTTTTGGTGCTTTTTTCTTTTTTTGGATGAAATCAAAGAATTACCCGTTTTAAGTGACAGTGTCCTATTTGGGACATGTTCTTGTAACTTGAAAGTTCGGCTAAAGAAAAGAAGGGTCTGGAAATTTTGTTGGTTTGGATACACGTGACCATTAGAAAAATATATATCAAAAAACACACACACACAGCACCCCGGTATTAAAAAGAAAAATACGCAACACACCTAATTGTTTACTTTTATCAGTAAACCCTAAACTGGAGCACATATCTATAAAAACAATAACATATAATACCGCAAATACAAACAATAAACAACTCAATGTCTAATATCATTCTGGGAGACTATACAGGCTCATCTCTAAGCCATTCATTCAAGTACGCCAATGGCAATCCATTGATAAGAAAAATAAACAGAGCATGCAGAAGCTTGGAACCTGATTTGGCTCTGAACCTGGATGTTGCTGACTACATCAATGAAAAGCAGGGCTCATCCGCCAGAGACGCTATTCTCATGATTGTCAAGCTGATTACGAGATCTCAACAACAACATACCGCCATAAATGCCCTATCCTTGCTGGACACCCTTGTAAAGAACTGTGGGTACCCTGTTCATTTACAAATTTCTAGAAAGGAGTTTCTTAACGAGTTGGTTAGAAACTTTTCTGAAAGACCGCCTATCAGGCAATCCTTTGTTGAAAGAAAGATTCTTCTGTTCATTGAAGAGTGGTACCAGTCTCTGTGCAAGTTCAGTGATTATAAGGAGGACATGCAGTTCATCAAGGATATGAGAAAGCTGTTAAAGTACAAAGGCTATTCCTTTCCTAAGGTCAAGGAGGATGACATTAATGTTTTAAAGCCAAACAAGCATCTGAAGACTCAAAAGGAGATCTTGAAGGAGCAGGAAATTGCTCAGGCTGCCAAGCTGGAAGAGCTTATCAGATCAGGCAGACCAGAGGATTTGAAGGAGGCCAACAAACTAATGCAGATCATGGCAGGGTTCAAGGAGGACAATGCCATAAGAGCGAAGAACGCCATGTTGGAAGAAATTGAGAACTTGAAAAACAAGTCCAACCTGTTTAAGGAGATGTTGTCTGTGCCTGCTGTTGATGTAACAAATGAGACCATTTTGAATCTCTTCTCTTCCTTGAAGTCCTCTCAGTTGAAGTTCCAACACATCATTGAGGAGGAACAGCAATCAGCGGACTATGACAACAGCATTATTGGTGAAATATTGCAGCTGAATGACACCATCAATGGGTTGCTGACCAAGTTCTCCTCCATGAGGGGAGACTCCTTCGAAGCCAAGAACATATCCTCTGACCAGGGTAACGATGTTGGTGATTTATTGGATTTGATTGACTTTTCATCGGACAAGCCCAAGCAGGATGCTAAGCCTGCCACAATGGACGACTTGCTGGGTGACTTGGGCTCTTTGAACTTATCAAATCCACAGTCATCCAACATCCAACTGAACAACACCAACATGGACTTGCTGCAAGCCTTTTCTGCTCCATCCCCTCCTCCACAGCCAAAGACTGCCACCTCATTTGACGATCTTTTGAGCAGCTCCACAAACAAGAACGCCAATGATCATGTGGATGACAACCCTTTCCACATATCCAACTCACCAGCAGGCCCAGTCATCCAGGGAATCAACGATGGTGTGCTCTCCATCAGCTTTGAGATACTCGACAAGACATCCACGCACCTGAAGTTCAAGACCATTGTCTCCAACGAAAGTGCACAGGTCATCGATGGAGTCTCGATCAAACTCGCAGTCAGCAAGGCCAACCAGCTGGAGCTGGAGCCACAGAACAGCGATGTCCTGAAGGGCAGCGAAAGGGGAGGCATCACGCAGGAAGCCGTTGTCACAGGTGGAAGCCTCGACAAGGTCAGTTTGAAGTACATGGTTGAGTACTCGTTTGGCCAGCTAAGTGGTGTTGTCAAGTTGGTTTGATAGTTACTCTTATATATACATCGAAACATAGATAAACTCGCTTGTTGTTTTTTTTTTTTTTCTCCTACTTCTTCTCCTCATCCTTCTTTACGGAGCTCTGAGCGGCGTCCTTCTGCTTCAGCTGTTGCTGGTGCAGCAGGTTCTTGTAGTACCCCTCGGCGGCCTTCAGAGCCTGTTCCTTGGTGACGTCTGGACGTGCATTCATCATCTTTGCGGCGTATGTTTCAATAAGCTCCCGCGGCGAGATCTTGTGTTTCACTGTGTTTTTCTGCTGGGCATGCTGCTTCTGCACCTTCAGCTTCTGCTGCTGTTCCTCGTACAGCTTCTGCTTGGCCTGTAGCTTCTTCAGCTCATACTGCTTTTTCATTTCCTCCTGGTTCTTGTTCTTGATCATGATCATGTCATAAGGTGTTGGCAACCGTGCTGTTTTCGTTCCCTGGGCGGATGGCCCCTGGGCGGCCAGCGTGGCGGCCTTGGCTTTCTTCTGGGCCTCGGCATTGGTCTTCGCCTGCGCTGCCAGCTGATTGGCTTTCTGGCGGTTCTGGGATGCCTGGTATCTCTTGTTTTCTCTTTGCACAATCACCTTCTTCATACCATCAAAGATCGAGGCCCACAACAGCGACCGGTGACCCCTTTGCTTAGAGTTTTCAGTCAGGCCAATGGGCTTCATTGATGTCTTCCCATTCCCTACAGTGTCCATTATTTGGTTTTGATGGTTCAGCCACGCAAGCGCCAAAGATGCTCGGTATCCCTTCAGCTCGGACAAGTCAAACTTCTCGTTGAGCTGCAGGAACCTCTCAAAGCATGTCCATGGTGTTCTCTTCATCACAGACGACTGGTACCCAAACGATGTTCTGCTGTTCATGTGCGAGGCTATGATGTCCCAGTTGTACCTGTACTCATTGATCAGCGACACCAGCATCTCGTCGTCCTTTGGCAGCCAGAAAACAGGCATCCGGTGCTTTATGCACTCCAGGTTCGGTGGTGTTGGTGGCTTCAACGACACCTTTCTTGGGTTGTTCATGTTGTTCGAGTTCGTTCCAAAAAGTCCCCTCTTTTTGGTCATCGCAACAGTCGACATCTCCACGTCAACAAAGTCCCGCTGTGCTATCTTCACGTACTTGCTGTTTTCCCTTGGATACATGATTCTGCTTGTGGGAACATAGTCGAGTTGATCCTCTAGCAGCTCCTCTAAAAGCTGCCTCTTCTCCCTGATTTCAGCAGAGCTCAGCAGGCTCCTTTTTGATTTGTTGTATTCATTCGTGGGCAAGGACTCAATGATTGCCCTCTCGACTTTGTTCAGCGCGTCCTCATCCACGGCGAGTGAGTACTTGAAGAATGGCTTGTATTCATTGATTTCCTCTTCGATGACCTTTTGCACTAGCGGATCACCCACATCATCCTTGAGCATCTGTACCTCATCATCTTTTTCTTTTGGAATCTGTACCTCTCCCTTTCCAGCAGTCAACTTCACCTTCACACAGCAAACATCCTTTCCCAAACGAAAGTAATCCATAACGGCTTGCGACAGCATGATCTTCATGGCCATCTTCCACTTTGAGTACTCTCTGAAGTCCACAGCCATCAGGGCTGAGTCCTCCAACAGCACCTGTCTTGTCGTTTTCCTTATGCTTTTGGTGAAGGAGGGCTTGTTGAACAGTTCCTTGATCGGGTCCCTGAATGTTTTTTCCTGCCTCAATGACCACTTGCCAGACCGCTTCAGGTCCTCGATTCTGTTCGACACAATTGCCTGCTTGTTCTCCTGCAAGGTTCGTTCCCAAATGTCCGTAGTCAACACCTTTTCACTGCTGCATATCAGTTTCTTCAGTGGCAGTGTGTTTTGTAGGTACACTATCTCGTACAAGGGCTTGCTGTTTGGAATGGAGGTTGGCACTGATGGATCCATTGTTAAAAACACCGTCTTTTTGTTGTTGTGTTGTTCATCTCTATAAAAGCTGTTGACAGTTTTATGTTTTTTCTGCTGTAGCGTTGTGTTCGTGCTGTTGATGCTCCGTAGATACTCAAGGTACTCGTCCCTTAGTGTTGTGTTTGTTGGTTCATGCGCATGCTTGGCTGATCGTTTCACGTTCAGCTTCTTGCTGAGAATAGGCGTCTCGCTCTTTCTTTGGAGCTTAGCTCTGGCATTGTTTGCTTCATCAACGTCCTGAGAGTCATCAAGAGCTCTCTTTCTAATGTTTTCATCTCCGTTTGTTTGCGTTGAAGTCACTATTTCAGATTTATCCCTAGCCACACTATCCATGCTTTCCGAAGTCTTATTGGCATTATCATTAGCAATACTTATGTCTGCTGAAGTGTTTTCAACAGCAGAGCTAGAGGGGTTGTGTGTCTTTTTGTTTCTTTTCAACGCCCATGTCACAAGCTCTGTGTCTGAACTGTTTTGGAATGACTTGAAGTTGGGAAGTTGCTGTATGTTTCTAATTTCAAAAAAGGATTTAAATTCATCAAGAGTTAGTCCCTCGTTGTTTGTATCTTCCGGTTTAATATGTTTTTCGTAGTAAAGGGTCACAAGCTCCCTTCTTTTCTCTATAAGGTCTTTGATCTCTTGCTTAGCCTTCTGTATATCATAGAACTTTGACATTTTTGCAATTATTTTTTTATTTATTTTGATTTACAGATGAATCAAAGAGAATGTTGCTATACAAATCCTTCTTTTGGTTATTGTTTCAATCAATTCACTTTGATTAAATTTGTAAAGAAAGTATGGTTCTCTTCTAATTATTTTTTTATAATGTATACTTATGGTTTGCCAATATCCATTGATTATCAAATTTGTTTAGGATGAGGGAAAAAAAAAAAAAAAAAAACAAAGCGGTAAAAAAAAAAATTTTTGGTTCATTCGGAGAAAGTGTACTCAGTGCTACACTGTGATCACGTTTTACACCAGAGGATAATAAGAAACACCCCATTATGATCATTGATTTTAAGCAACTACACTCATTACTAAAGGTATATACTCATATTAGTTCCAAGAGCTGATTTCTTGTTCAACCTCTAACAAACTCTTTTCCAAGCCTTCCTTGGTTAGGACATAGTAAACAGGCAAAATACCCTTTTTGGAAACACCCTCAAACTGTATTTTGGCATTCTTTTCAAAAAACTGATCCTCCAG
This sequence comes from Hanseniaspora lachancei, assembly GCA_030567275.1. Lineage (NCBI taxonomy): Eukaryota > Fungi > Ascomycota > Saccharomycetes > Saccharomycodales > Saccharomycodaceae > Hanseniaspora > Hanseniaspora lachancei. Next base: position 15,487 of record JAJLRX010000004.1, on the reverse strand, counting down.
GTGGAAGAAGTCGAAGTCTGTGTTATGCTTTGTTTTCTTTGTCTTGGTGTCCATCTCCTTCTCATCAAGAGTGTCGTCATTGTCAAAGTTGATTTCATACTTTCTTGACATCACTATGTAGAAGTTCACTTCATCCTTCTTGATGTTGTCCAGGTTTTCCATCATCTCGCCAATGGTTATGCTGTACAACGGTGGAACAACCTCGTGTGGCATGTTTACAAATCTCTCTGAAAAGACAAAGCATGTCTTCTTGGCCATGGATGCATCTGTTTTTAGTGAGTCCAGAAAGATGTTCAAGCTGGTGTTGCCAAGATTGCTCAAAACCAACATCAAATCCTTGTTGTTTTTGCTTATGGTGTTGTAGGAAACAAAGGATAGAAAGCAGTATGGATCTGACATCTGGCCATCGCACTTGATGAAGTTCGTGGCTAGGCTGTCTTCCAGAATGGAGTCAGCTAGCTTTGAAAGATTTAATTTCAAAGAGGCATCAGAGCCGAGCACTTGTCTCAGAAGAGACTTCACAGAGTGGAAGTCCTGTTCTATGGACATTTTAGAGTTTGGGTCTTTGGTGACACCAACCACGTCAAAGTCCACATTTACAATGTCTTGCTCATCATCCTCGATGCCCTCTTCTTGGGCTTCCTGATTGTCTTCATCGGTGGAGTTTATGTCAATAGGCTCATCAGTCTCTTCATTTTTTCTTTTTCTGTTAGACAATTCAGGAGCAACCATTCTTTTTTTTATTTCCGGTATCTAAGCTGTAGGTGTATGGTTTGCTTGCTTTCTATTACAGTATAATTGATGAATTTATAAAATTAATACATACAAAATTTGAAAAAAGAAAAAAGAAAAGGTTTTTGACTAAGAACCGCTGGTTACTCAAAACAGAATAAACACACGCTACACAACACCAAAACTATATACAAAAAAAAAAAAAAAAAGGGACTAACCCATCTGTACACGTGTTGCTTTACTTTCAAACACAGAAGTCATCATATAGCTATATGGGTGAATGAATGTGTATGTTCTTTTCTCTACTTTAAAGCAGTGGTACCCCCCAAGTAGATACAGCACCAAAGAGATATAGCCATATCACAGTATCTCAACAATATCAGTCCTTTCTTTCTCTTTTTTTCAATCAACGTATCACAAAGTTAAGTGGGGAGTTAGTACAGAAACAAATACACACCACGGATATACGCATGATCAAGATTACTATGCTACTCACTAACCTTCTTTTATGTTTGGCTGTATTAACAATCACTTCATCAGCCAAACACTTGTACATCCCACTCAACAAGGAAATGTGCTTTTACGAGAACCTCGAACAGGGACAGATACTCAATGGGAGGGTCAAAGTACACTTCAGCATGCCTGAAATAATCAAGAATGAGCTCGGAATGAAGTACAACTTGAACTTGGATGTGAGAGTCCTGGAAACATTCGATGAGAACCACATGGTTTATAAGCAGACCTATGAGTTCTTATCGGACTCCTTCCCCAACAAGCAGTACCACCGGGAAAACAGCGGGGACGCGCTGGAGGAAACCAACGGAGTCAACCACTTCACATTCACGGCATTGGACAATGGAGAACATGCCATATGCATCAAGCCATTTGTTCCGAACTTCAATGCACGCAGACTCAAGAAAGAGGGCTTCGCACACAGGGCCAAGGTGTACATGGACTTTGAAAAGAGCTCGCTAGGAAACATCATGGACATCATCAGCCAGCACGACTCCAAGTTTCTACTCTCATCAAAGGTCAAGGTGAACGAGATTCTTGCAAAACTGAAGATCATCAAGATGGAGCAGATCAAGTTCAGGGAGAAGTATAAGACGTTTCTGAGGATATCCGACGACACCAACAGCAGAATCATTACCTGGGGTGTGGTGCAAGTTTTTTGGATGACACTGATATGCATGTACCAGCTTGTGTTCCTAAAACAGTTGTTCATCACACACAAGGTTCTGTAGATTTGCCATTGAAGAATGCTTTTGGGAAGGATTCTCCACACGTGCGGTATTACTTAAAAAAAAGTGGGTGAAAAAAAAAAAGGAACACAGGTGAATCTCATCGACAACATTTTTCTGTCGGAGGAAAAACTTATTCTTTTTCTTTTTTTTTTCCATCACTTCAATTACATAATTAAAACTCAAATATATATCAAGTCTTAAGATGTTCGAAAGTTTATGTAAAGAAAATATGACGTTGGAGTACCATAAAAGAAGCAACTGCATTATGTCCGACTCACTGACTAATGAGGAGTTTTCAAGATACGGAAGACAAATGATAGTTCAGGGGATCTCCAGCAGGGATCCGATTGAGCACCAGCTGCTGCTGAAGAACAGCAAGGTTTGTGTGATTGGAGCAGGTGGTCTGGCTGCTCCGTGTCTGTCCTATCTGGCCGGCGCTGGTGTGGGTGAAATTGGCATTGTTGACGATGATGTTGTGGAGACGTCCAACCTGCACAGGCAGATCATCCACAGCACATCTAAGAGGGGCGAGCTGAAGTGCGACTCGGCAAGGAAGTTCATCAATGACCTGAACCCGCATGTCAGGGTCCGCACGCACCCCGTCAGGCTGTCCAACGACAACGCCTTCGAGACCATCGCGCCGTACGACGTCATTCTGGATTGCACGGACACACCAATGACACGGTACCTTGCATCCGATGTTGCTGTTCTTCTGGGCAAAACACTGGTGTCCGCATCCGGGGTGAACACCGAGGGCCAGTTGGTCATCCTGAACTTTGCGAACATCGGTCCGTGCTACAGGTGCTTCCACCCTAAGCCACCGCCTCCAAACACAGTTTCGTCATGCTCGATGAACGGGGTCATTGGCGCGTGCATTGGGCTTGTAGGAACCATGCAGGCCGTCGAGACACTCAAGGTTCTCCAGAAAGTCTACACAACAGAAAACTTCGAGCCCTTCATGCTGCAGTACAGCGGATACACGGACCAGTCGCTGAGACGGTTCAGAATGAGAGGGAGAAGACGCGACTGTGTCGCCTGTGGGGACAGCCCCACAATCACAAGGGAAAGGATCGAGCGCCACGAAATCAACTACTTCACCTTCTGCGGCTCTCGGGACTACAACGTTGTGGACAGCTCGGAGAGAATCACTCCCCGCGAGTTCCACGCGAAATACTCGTCCTCACCGGCCAGGCAGTGCGTGGTCATTGATGTGAGACCGGAATCCCATTACAGGATATCCAACCTCAACACACATCAGGTCACAAACATCCCCCTGGCAACACTCACGTCCATGAATGGAGACATCCACAAGCTGAAGGAAATCGTGCCCGAAATCAGCGAGAACAGCGAGGTGGTCGTCCTCTGCAGATACGGAAACGACTCGAGACTGGCTACCAGAGAGCTCAAGGACAAGTTTGGAATCACAAACACAAAGGACGTCATCGGCGGCTTCTTTGCCTACATCGACCAGGTCGAACCAAGCATTCCAAAGTACTGATCCACGGCGAAAGTACTGCCTCATCTGCTGAACATCATTATTAGCTCACAATATATATATAACTAATCCACTTTGGTAACCACACTCAGGCCTCCGTTGTTCACAAAGGAAAAGTACCTTTCGCCCGAACTGCACTCAACCCACCGTGTGTTCAGTATGGCACAGCCTTGGTACTTCATGCCTATCTCCATCTTCAAAGCCCCGTCATGTGCCCGCTCGATTTTCCGTGTTGGATCCAGCTGGTAAATCCTCCTGGCTTCGTCATAGTTCCATTCAAACAGCTTGACCAGCTCTGAGAACCTGTGGTTTTTCTTGGATATCAGCAGTCTCATGCTCATGTTTTCAATCGACACCTCGCCGTTCAATGTGCCCATCAGCACATACGCATGCTGCTCGGACGTCCCCAGGCAGTTTATTCTCGAGTGGCGGGTTGCACAGACCCCCTTGAGGTCCAGCATCTTCAGCGGAGAGTTGGACAGAGTGTTGGCTCCATCGCTGAACAAAAATGCCTTTGGATGGTCAATGTAATCAACAATGGGTGGGGAAATCCACACGCCCTTGGACAGTAGCGTGGTGTTTGAATGATTGGCTGTCAAATCAACAATGAATACCTGGCCACCCATTGTCGAACAGCAAACAGTTGAGCTGCCAAAGGCGACCCTGACTGAGGTGATCATCGACTCCGAAACCTTGAACACCTTAACAGGAATCTCTAGCGATACATTCAGATCATACAGGTACAGCTTGCCGTTCACGGATCCAATACAAACTCTCAAGGTTTCATTCTCATTGTTTTTCTTGGATTGCTGGATTAGGCAGTAACATGACATTATGTCGTTGCTTAGTTTGACTTTAATGATTGCGCTTTGCAAAACAACGTCATTTGTGGGGCTTGTGGCTGGTGCTGTGTCAAGTTGAAACATTTGCAATGATTCAGTTGTACAATACGAACTTAGCAAAAAGCGTATGTTGCTTTTGGATTCTTTGTTATCAAAGTGCTCATAAGTGCCATGGACCAGTTGCATGTCCTTTAGGACCCCAAAGTTGTGTGTGTAAGTCTTTATAAGAATAAGACCGACATCCTTTCTCAACTCCCATATTTCAACATGACCTTCCATCTGCTTACTTTTGGAGTTTGTGTTGAATGTTGATAATCTATGATCCTCCATTTTATTTAAGAAAGTCGACTGGTCATCATTTTTGACCAGTTTGCTAACAACATAGAGGGATCTGTCCTTATGGTTCAGCCAAAGGGAGTCCACAACCTGATCCTCTAAACCATGATTTATGATGAACCCGTGTATGTTCAAGCCGCAAACATTGGAGGGTATTTTCATGACTTCGTTGCTGGCCATTTCATAAACTTGGGACTTGTCATCAAATGTGATTTTTTGTCTTTTTGAAGTTTGGTAGTTTTTTTTGGGTCTTTCAAAAACAAATTGGTTTTTCAGGGAGTCTTTCAAAAGAGTGTTTTTTGAAATGGTGTCATGGAATTTGTCTTGAACTTTTTCCTTTATGAAGTGATTGATTTCATTTGTTTGTTCATTGAAAATAGCAGGAGATGGGAATGAAGACCTGAAAAAGGATATTATTTTGGACATTTTCAGAAGATGCTGCTTATCACTGAAGCCTAGAAGCTTATCGATCTTGTTGGTCATTCTGGAGAAGGTAGCGTTTGCGTCATTGGAAATTTCGTCTTCATCCAGGGGATACACGATTTTGTGTTCGTGTCTTTTGTTAGCAGCATTGATCAATGCCATAGCATCATTGTGTTCGATGGGTGTTTTTTGTTTCTTTTTTGTGTAAGGTTTTCTCTGTTTTTTAGTGGGTGTGGTATCTTTTCTCTTTCTTTTAATCACAGTGTTTGTTGTGTTTTGTATAGGAATCAAGGATGCTTGGTATATGGCATCTTCTGTGATATCGCTTTGAGAGACTTCTATGGACATGCTTTAGTAAGTTTATATATATACTATGTACAGTATGTTTTTTATTTGGTTTACTCTATGTTAAAATTGGGTGTTTTGTAATACTTTTGATAAAGTAGAGTACAAAAAATTAAAAGAATATTGTACACATTCAATCCAATCCAGCTGGGTAGAAAACGTAATCAGTGTGTGTTTTTTATTTGTTTACAAATAGTCACATGACACACCATAAACAACGCTACTAAAATGACAGGTCCAACTAAAAAATGTTTACATTTAAAAAACTAACACCATTGACAATGACTTACCAAAAAAAAATAAAAATCAATACCTCTACAATAATTACTTTTTTAAATTTGTAATTATATATTATTATATATTCAATTATCAACTATATGTTTCTCTCAACTTATAATCTAAATCTCTTCACTACAACAATATACTGAAAATACCTTATTGTTTATTATCCACCAACAAATAATATCAGCTGTTATATCATCTTTTTTGTTCACTTTGACAAATATACCTCCTATACGTTATTTTGGCACATATATTTTTTACTCTAAGGAGATAAAACATCACATATTTTTTTTTTTTAGAAAAAAAATAATATTGAAAATTTTTCTCTAAACAGCGCAAATTCATTAAATCATTTACTCTTTATATACTTTTCAAAAAATAAATCATATCATAATAACATATAAGTTTATGCTAGTGCAACAACTTATACAAACAGAAAAACTCATAAGCCACCCATTGTGTATCTTGAAACAAAACCAAAAAAAAAAAAAAAACCTTACTTGAAGATTCCTTTGCATACAATAAATGGTAACCACATTCAGACTAAACAAGAAAATGTCATCTGAAAACATCAACACTCCCGTCAACTATGGGGACGACTTTGTTCATTTCTTGAACCAGTCTCCTACTCCTTTCCATGCAATCCACTCCATGTCCCAAATTCTTGAAAAAAAAGGATTCAAGAAGTTAGATGAAACACTTCCCTTCCATGGAAATGTTGAAGCCAATGGTAAGTACTACATCACAAGAAACGGCTCATCCATCGTTTCCTTTGTTGTTGGTGGCAAGTGGGATCCTACTTCCAAGGAATCCTCCTTCTCTATTGTTGGCTCTCACACAGACTCGCCTGTATTGAAACTGAAGCCTGTTTCAAAGGTCTCCAAGGAGGGCTTCAAGCAAATTGCCATTGAACTATACGGCGGTGGTATCTGGCACACTTGGTTTGACCAGCCTCTTTCCTGTGCTGGAAGAGTCTTTGTTCATGAAGATGGCAAAGTCAAAAGCAAGCTGATCAACTTGAACATCCCATTGTTCAAGATTCCTACCTTGGCCATTCATTTTGACAGAGAACAAAACTCCAGCTTCAAGTTTGACAAGGAGGGCAAGTTTGTTCCATTCTTCACAAAGGACACTAAAGTCAAGGCCACAAAGTCATGTTGTGACTCTGATGAGGGTATGGACTATGATGCCTTCCAATCAATCAAGTCCATGGTTGAAAGACACCATGTTGAAATCCTGGACTTGATCAAGGATGACTTGAAGCTGAAATCCATTGAGGAAATCGATGACTTTGAGCTGATTTTGTATCCAAACCAGCCATCCACCCTTGGTGGACTGAAAAGGGAGTTTGTCTTCTCTGCCAGACTGGACAACCTGACCTCCTGCTTCACCTCCGTCACAGCCATGTCTGAAATGGCTGACAACAAGGAATCAATTGCCAATGACCACACCATAAGAATCTCCGCCTCCTTCGACTACGAGGAAGTTGGCTCTGCACAAAACGGCGGTGCTGACTCCAACTTCTTACCAAACATCATGGAAAGACTCTCCTTTGTGTATGCCGACTCCAAGAGGGACTTGGAGGAACCCCTTTTGAAGTCATATGAGAAGGAGCTGTTCGCAAAGTCCTTCATTGTTTCATCTGATGTTGCCCACGGCGTCAATCCAAACTACTCAGAGTGGTACGAGAACAACCACAAGCCACACCTTGGGGAGGGTGTTGTTTTGAAGATCAACGCCAACCAGAGATACACCACCAACGGGTACGGAATGGCCCTGATCAAGAAGGTCGCCAACGATGCCCATGTCCCTCTCCAACTCTTTGTTGTCAAAAACGCTGCCCCTTGTGGATCAACCATTGGTCCCATGCTTGCCCAAAGAATTGGAAAGGCCCTCGACCTCGGCAATGCCATCCTCTCCATGCACTCCATCAACGAAACCGGCCACGTTGCCGACCTCGCCCACCAGATCACCTTGTTCAAGGGCTTCTGGGAATCCTACGACTCCCTACAGGATCTGGTTCAACTATAAGAATAATCACTAAAAAAAAAAAAAAAAAATAAAAATAGAAAAGAGGTAATTACACCCTTATATACTTCATGAAAAATCAAACTCAGAACTTGTGTACCTATACTTGTCTCTCTTTGCCTCATCAGCGGCCATTCGTGCGTGTGCGTACGACGGCTGCTCTCTGCCAAGCCTCAATTCCTTCGTCGATTGATTCACCAACTTCCTGTAGTGCTCATTCATCGTCTGCAAGTCCCTGTTCTTGTCCACCTCACCCTCGTACTTGTTCTTAAGGAACTTCAGCTGCTCCTGGAGGTTCTTGATCATCATGTCCCGTTCCTGCGTCCCGGACCCGTACTTTCTTGATTGAGATCCTAAACTGTTCCTGAATATGTTCAAACTCTCCGTCAACGATAGGTTTTCCTCCTGGAGGTTTCTGAGCTCTTGGATGTACTGCTTCTTGATTTTTTTTATTTCAAAGTCCTTCCTCTCTCCTAGCTGCTGCATCTGTCTCTCCATCCGCTCGCCTTCCTGACTCACCTGCTTGAGCTTCTTTTGGAGCATGCTCAAATCAGTCTTCAGCTGGGAATTTTCGTTTTGGTACTTCAATGCTGTCTTCGAAAACTTGTTCATGTCGAGTTTCAACATGTTGTTCTCCTCAATCAAAGACTCAACCTTGCTTGACACTTGGTAGTCCACCTGCTCAAGTTTTTTCTTTAGTAAGTTTCTTTCATCAACTACATTGCTTAATTCATCCTCTAAGCGCGCATTCTCCTTCATACTCTGGCTCAACTTGTTGCTCGCATGCTGTAGTTTCTCCTCAAGAATTTCTATGTCTTGAGCAAAACTCCTATTGTACTGTCCTGTTTTTTTCTTGTAACTCTCAAGCTCAGACTTCAATTCTTGGTTTTCTAGCTTTAGTCCATTGAGCTCTGTGGAGTCCAGTGTTGTTTCATTCAGCAGAAGCTCCTTGGCTTTCATTCTTTGAACCTCATCCTTCAGACATTGACATTCAGATTCAAGACTTTCCCTTTCCTGCTGGCTTTCGCTTAGGCTCTTCAAGACCTTCCCCAATCTGCTTTTCAACAGCTCATTGTCTGTCTTCAGCTCGCTTAGCTCATAACTCGCTGTGTTGTGCTTCTTCACTTGATCCTTCAACCTCAAAACATACTCCTCGTCTTCAATCACCTTGGCTCTTTCGGTTTCCAATGCCTTCTCCAACTTGCTTATGTGGATGTTCTTTTCAAGTTCCATTTCAGAGTGCTTGCTCTTCAAATCATTGACTTCATTGACCTTCATCTTAAGCCTTTCTTTACTTTCCTTCAGATCCTTGTTGAGGGCTTCAATTTCAGAAGTCAACTTATCCTTGCTGCTGTTAATTGAACTGTTCAATCTCTTCAGGTCAATTTCCAAGTCATCTATCTTGTCTCTTAGCTCATCAATGGTTTGGTCCTTTATCTTCACTTGCTCCTCAAGTTTACTTACCTTGGAGGCCTCATCCTTCAATGTTGTTACTTGCGCATTGGTTCTCTCAAGGCTCGTCTTGTAGGTCTTCATTTCAGATTTCAAGCTCTCATTCTCGATGTTGATGTCATCAAGCTTGTCGTCCTTTTCCTTCACCGTTTTGTTCATTTCCTTCAATTTCTCTTCAAAAGTCTTCAGATTCATCAGAAGTTCACTTTTGTTTCTTTCAAGGGCATCCTTTTGGTATTGTTGATTCTCACTTTCCTCCTTGTATAGGTTTCGCTCATTGGTCAACTCAACAACCAATGAGTCCAACTTCTTGTTTTTTGTTATCAAATCTTGTACCTTGGCCTCAAGAGAGTTGATGACATCATTGGAAACATTTGAGGATCCATCTCTCTCCTGTTCATCTTTGATTCTTTTATATTCCTCCTTCAAGTTGCTCAACTCAACTGTAAGATCTCTGCACTTGAGCTTGAATTTGGCCAACTCCTCCAATCTGGATTCATCCGCATTACCAAATCCATTTTGCTTTTGTTCCTCAACCAAGATACTGTACTTCACAAGAAGATTTTCATTCAGACTCTTGAGTCTTTGTAGTTCAATAAGATGATTCGTGGAGTCCTTGCTTAATGTGTCATGATCCACTCTTCGATTGGCCTTGTGGTCCAAATCATCCTTCACCTTGTCCAAGTTTCTGTTCTTAATTACACTGTGGGTTTCTCCGTACTCTATTGAGTGTATGCCTTGTGCATTTGCCACGTCCTGATCACTGTCTTCATCATCCAAGTTGGCCAAAGCCGACCCAACATCCTCACTCAAGATTCTCTTTTGAGTAACCCTTTTCCTCTTTGTGGACTGGTTGTTTATTTGATCCATGTCCGGGGACTCGTCATTGGACTGGTCTAGTTTACGTTTGTTTGTACTTTCAGAAAAGCCTGGATTCAATTGAAACTCCTGCTGAATGGTCTTCTTGTCACCAGCTTCAGTGTTCAAAGCATCGTCTGAGTTCAGATTCTCGTTGTTTGTCAACACAACTCTTGATGGATGTCCCAAGTCACCTATGGGGTTTGTGATCCCATCGGATCCATTTTCATTCACAATTGCTGAATCATGCCCTCCCGACAACTTGAAAAATGTGCTTCTTCTGCCTTTTCTTGCTTTCAATCTAGATCTAGGCGTAGACCCCTCCTGTGTATTCATTTGTGCTATTATCTTTCTTTACGATGTTTATTTTATAATCTGTAAAGATAATAAAAGAGTGGGAGATGAATTTGTATCAATTTTCTTGAGTTAGTTTTTTCTTTTTCTTTAGATACTTTGCGTATGTTCCTATAAAGTTTTAGCTGGGCTATGACTTAAAGCTTCAACCTATTTATTGAAAAAGAAAGTGTCAATGCTTATGTGTCAATTACTGAAACCCAGAATAAACAATAACATCGCAAGTTCACGTACTCTTGAACATACATTGGATCAAAGAAAAACAAAACAAAAAAAAATTAAAATTTTTTTTTTTTTTGGGATCCGTTACGCGACACAAACCCAACAATAAATCAGCTATATATCGACTTTACATACTATTTATATGATCTATAAACTTCATCAAGTGCTCATTGGGCTTACCTGACTTGATAATCGCATCCACCTCAGCAGCAGCCTGTTTATAGTTCTTGCTGTCATTGATCAAACTGTACATCAGGGCGGAGTTCATTAGAATGTAGTCGTATATTGGTTCGTTATCTCCGGCACTGAAAGTGTGGTTTCTCAACACATGATCTGTCAAGTATTTTGCGTTCAACTCCGGGGACATTGAGGCACACTTATCAAGACCATGTTCAGAGAGACCAAAGTCGCTAGGTGAGATTTTGTAGCTCTCAATTGATTTCAAGGAGGGATTGTACTCCCAAACTCGAGACTCCCCTATTGGTGACATTTCATCCAGTCCAACCAGACCATTGACAACCAATGTGTGGCATTTTGGGAACAGCATCTTGGCTGCTTCACAATACTCCATTCCCAGTGATTCATGGTACACACCCAGGATTCTCTTATTGATCATGGTACCCATTGGATGCAGCAATGGACCAACGATGTTGAATATAGTGGGTACCTTCAGCATGGATCTTATAGGAGCAACCAGCTTCATGGCGTAATGGAACTGAGGGGCCAACAGGAACATAAAGTTGCATTGATCACTTTCCAGCAAGTCTTGCTTGTTCTCCAGGATGAATTTCTTGTCAACCTTGCTGGTGTTGATACCTAGCTTGTTGATCATGTCACCTGATCCACTGTTGGATGTTGATGCCTTTCCTCCATGCTTGATGACTTTACACTTGCTGTATCCCGACATCACCAGTGCAGACGATGTGCTTACATTGAATGTGTTTTGTCCATCGCCACCTGTGCCAACAATGTCACAGAAAAATAACTTGCCGTTCAGGTAGTCAGGAGACAGATGGAAATCATCCTCACTAAAGGTTTCTGATCTTTCAAGAATGGCCCTACAGGCTTCAGCTATGTATGCAGATTTCAAGTGTAAGCCAGAGGAAGTCAATGCGGTGAGGAAAGATGCTATAAGAATGTTGTACTTTTCCTTACCGGTTTGTGAATCCGCAAGTTCCTTATCGAAAATGGATAAAGCATTGAACATGGACTGCAAAGTCAGATACAGATCATTAGGTGTGAGATGTGGTTGATTGTTTGGGACTAATTTTTTTGTATTTGAGCCAACTAAGGACTCAAAGGAGGCTAGTGTGTCTTCAATGGATGTGGACATGATTGGTTGAGGTGTATTTATGGATGACTCAATAACGTAATGCAGTTTCATTCACTAAAAAAAAAGAAAATCCATACAAATTAAAGCGTGAGACCGGAAAAGAAAAAAAAAAATATGAATACTAACAATTTGTTTCACACAAGTAGAACCAAACAAAACCAAGTACACATTGCTTGTATTTAAATTCAATGGAAAAAAAAAGTACGCCTTCCAGTACCTTTTTATACTATTTATGGAAACAACCCTAGAGTGACTAAAAGCTGGACTACTTGATCTAACCAGCCCTTTGTAATTCATACTCATACAATGGGTTTAGTGTAGGTGGTCTTGAATCCAACTATTAGATTTCCTAATTGGGTAATGATCCTGTATTAAACTGTGAACATTTTCAAAAAATTTTTTTTTTGCCTTGTTTTGATTTCGCTCCCCCCCTTGTCCTAACATATTCACAAATATACTATTTTCAAATATAGTTCCAGTTTAATTATAGATTGTTTATTGAACATTAGTAATTAAAATTACTTTAGATTTCACATCAATACTCAGCATAAATATCAGCTGCGGTTTTTATTTGACTCAATTGCATAAACCCAAAACACACATAATCACAAATATGTCTACACCAAGTATTCCTTCTGTTGGAATATCCGAGTTGCCAAACCAAATATACAAGAAGGTTCTTAAAAATGCCAACAAACACAACGACCAGGTCTTTAATCTTATGGTTGTGGGTGAAAGTGGACTTGGTAAGACCACCTTCATAAACACACTATTCCAAACAAGCATCAAGGAAAGAACCACCCACTACAAGAGAGAAACCTCTGACGATCTGTTGAAGACAATCAACGCCAAAACCACCAGCATTGAGATCACCAGATGTGTTTTGGAGGAAAAGAACTTCAACTTGAAGCTGAACCTGATTGATACTCCCGGATATGGCGACTTCATCAACAACAACAATGCATGGCTTCCTTTGTGTGACTTCATTGATGAGCAATACGACCACTACATGAGACAGGAACAACAACCATTCAGAAACACGAAGTTTGACTTGAGAGTTCATGCTGTTGTGTTTTTCATCAGACCCACAAGCGGAACCATGAAGCCCTTGGATATCATCACCATGAAGGAATTGTCCAAGAAGGCCAACATAATACCGGTTATTGCGAAGTCGGACACCCTATCCGCCACTGAGCTGGCTGAGTTCAAAACAAAGGTCAGAAACTGCATTGATGAAAAGGCCATTCGTATTTTCACTCCGCCTTTGTTTGAAGAGGACTCCAATGCCAACGTGGACGAAGACACAACAAACATTAACAGACTGGCCATCCAGCATGCAAAGCAACTGATCGAATCAATGCCATTCGCCATCATTGGTTCTGAAGACCAATATGAGGTCAATGGGAATAAGGTCTTTGGAAGACAGTATCCATGGGGCCTCATTGAGGTTGAGAATGAAGCCCATTGTGACTTCAGAAAACTGAGATCCTTGCTTCTAAGAACCAACTTGCTTGATCTGATCACATCAACAAATGAAGTCCACTACGAGGAATACAGAAAGGCCAGGTTGCAAGTCAACGATGAAAATAACGCCAACACACACGGCATAAACATGGTTCCTGCTCCAGTAAGAAAGCTTTCTCATAATCCAAGATTCAAAGAAGAGGAACTTGCTCTGAAGAGATACTTCACTGAACAGGTCAAAGTTGAGGAACAAAGATTTAGACAGTGGGAACAAAACATTGTCAATGAGAGAATCAGATTGAACAATGACTTGGAAGAGGAACAAAATAAAGTCAAAAAGTTGGAAGACCAAATCAGAATGTTGCAAATGAAGTCATAGACGCTATTGCTCACTTCATCGTGGGTAATAAACCAAATATATATGTAACATAAATTCATTTGTTTTCTCTTGCAAAAAAAAAAAAAAAAAAAAAAAAAAAAAAGATAATACAATTCTTCAAATGTTTTTAGCACTGCTTATTCAAATTGAGACAGGTATTGCTCAGCATCCAAGGCAGCCATACAACCAGAACCAGCAGAGGTGATTGCTTGTCTATACTTGGAGTCCTGGACATCACCAGCGGCAAAGAGACCTTCAACGGAGGTCTTGGAGGTGCCTGGAACAGTCTTGACATAGCCAGTTTCATCCAAGTCAACTTGTCCCTTGACGATGTCTGTGGCTGGCTTGTGGCCAATGGCGTAGAACAAACCGTTGACTTGCAGGTTGTATTCCTTGTTGTCAATGTTTTGCAGAACCTTCAAGTGGGTCAAGAACTTGTCGTCACCCAAGGCTTCAATGGGGTTGTGGTTGTATAGAATTTCGATTTTGTCGTTCTTTTCAACTCTCTTTTGCATGATGGTTGATGCTCTCAAGTGGTCCTTTCTGACAATCAAGTAGACCTTGGAGGCGTACTTGGTCAGGAAGTTGGCTTCCTCACAGGCGGAGTCACCACCACCAATGACAGCCAATGGCTTGTTTCTGAACATTGGAATGGCACCGTCACAAACAGCACACGCAGAAATACCCCTTTGCCAGTACTTCTCCTCACCTGGCAAGTTCAATCTCTTGGCGGAGGCACCGGTGGCTAGGATGATGGCATCACTCAAAACAGGCTCCTCATCCTCACACCATTCCTTCCAGATCTTGAATGGCTTTGAGGACAAGTCAACCTTGGAGATGGTTTCCGTGATGATTTCACAGCCAAACTTTTCGTTTTGCTTCTTCATCAAGTCCATCAACTCAGACCCAGTCATGCCATCTGGGAAACCAGGGAAGTTTTCAATTTCGGTGGTGGTGGTTAGCTGACCACCAGCAGCAATTCCGTTGGCCATCATACCCTCAAACATAACCAGAGGCTTGATTTCGGCTCTACCCAAGTAGATACCGGCGGTGTGGGCAGCAGGGCCAGAACCAATAATAGTGACTTTGTTGTGAACCATTTTTTTGTTTATGTGTTTCAGATTGTTTTTGGTGATATTTATAATTCTTGTATGGTTTGCAAACATTACTCTTTAGAGATTGTTTTTTTTTTGAGAAAGAGAATATATAAAAAAAAATAAATACCGAATACAGTTGTTGAATTATTGCTCTAATATGTATCACAGAGATTAATCTATTAGTTGTTTATATCTTTGTAATAGTAAGATTATAAAATAAGGTAAAAAATTTGAAATCAACACCTGTGTGGAAATCTAGACACTTTGTCGTTTGGTGAGGATTTCCTTTTTTTTTTTTCGCTTAAACGCTTGGATTACCTAAGAAAAAATAACATAAAAAAACCATCTCGCTTACTGGATTGTGGTGCTTCTGTTATATTTTGCTGTGGAACACCAACAGCGTTCTAGAGCACATGTCACGTGTAGATTATATAATACAAAAATTAACAGAATCATTCAATCACAACCTTATGAGTTCTTATGTTCAACCATGGCTTCAGTACTGTTTCATCATACTCAGCGCAAATACCCACATCCAACATCACATAGCACAGGAAATACTCCAGCCCCTGCTGTCGCTGCGCCAGAAACTTCGTGTCCA